>VYZV01035246.1:724-21643 GCA_013401275.1 Pandion haliaetus | reverse complement strand
GAACAGGCTGCCCAGGGAAGTGGTTAAGTCAACATCCCTGGAGGCATTCAAATAGCATGTAGACAAGACACTTCGGGACATGGTTTAGTGGGCATGGTTGATGGTTGGACTCGACGATCTTAAATGTCTTTTCCAACCTAAGTGATTCTATGATTCTGTGAAGAGAGGCGGCAGCTTCAACGAATGGAAGGAGCAGAAAAATGGTGGATAAGGAATGTGAGTTTTAAGAACAGTCTTCTGAGCAATTTTTTAACTGGATGCCAAACTAATTATAAGTTAACAGAATTGGTTTTAAAAACATACCTATTTTTGCATGCCAGCTCAAGTCATAGCTTTCTGAAATCTTCATTGCCACTTCCTCCTTTCTCATTCTTCAGCCTGTTATGGAAATTGTGAGACCTCTGCAAGTTGCAAGGATGCATGATACTTCTTGATTCTCTCCTACTTGATTTTTCTGCTATTGGGTTGTGAATTTTTTTACTTCCAATAATACGTCCCTGTAATAGGGAAAATAAGAGTCAGAAAACCAGTGGAGTAAAAAATTCGTTGACAAAGATAAACATAAGTGAATAAAGTAATGGAAAAAGACAGGGCTATGCATCCTTTAAATACAGAAGAAAGCAGCTGTCTGGTGAATTTGCTTTCCCACAGCCAAAGCCATTTAGCTTGTGTTTAAGAAGAGTGGCAAATAGCAAAAATAATTAATAGAAACAGATATCACTGGGGCTACTTAAGTAAGAAAAACTAATGTGAATAAGTACTTGAGGGGATATAACATTTAATAATGGATACTTATAGGGAACTTTATGTGTTCCAGGAACTGCGCTTACAGCAATTAATCCTTAGGACACCCCAGGGAGACAACTTGGTAAGAAATAGTCTCCTATTCAGTTTACAGAAGGGGTTACAATTCTGGAAACAAGCTGTCATTGTAATATGCCCAAGACTAAATAGCACTTTGATAGGAACAGCAGGGCAAGAACTCCTGTGGTTCTGGATTTCTGTTCTGCATTTACGTCATCAAAAGTGGCAGAACCAGAGTGACATGGGAGATAAGCACACACACTTACTTTTAGTGTGTGTCTGAGCACTCTGTTGCCTAATGGTGCATCACATACACTGAATTCCCATGGAAAGATACCTAAAAAAAATATTGATATAATTGTCAGGCTGGAAATCCATATTTTTCCTTCATGATTTTCAATGCTATGACCAATGGAAATTTAGGGTGATTTCACAAAGTAAAAAAATAAGTAACAACTTATTTTATTTTCAGAAATAGTAGGAGAGAAGAGTATTTGCTTATGTTTTGAGGATGAGACAAGAGTTGGCATGAGTTGGAAATGTCTCATATTTTCCCTTGGGCTTTAAGTATCAGTGGCTCATTTGAGCAATAGAGGATGGAAAACAAAATAGACTGTGAAAAGGGATAAAGCAGAATATAATCAGAAAGGGGAGAAAAGGAACTTAGCTTGTAAGTTAAAATTCCTGTATCACGTATATACAAAATACTCTCCTTTTTTCCCCAACAGACTCATATAAGCAAGTCTTCATCTACATTATCAAGGTGATTGCCTTCACACAATAATTTTATGTGCTCCCATTTAAAAGCATTTTATTGGACATCCCAATTATAAACTATTATTTTTATTACTAGCATTGGGTGGGAGTAATAGACCAGCATGCCATTATAATGACAACAACAAAATCATTCCTCTTTCAAACAACTTACATGTTCTTTTTAATGGGATATGTAAAATGTTATAATGATGAGAACCATTCTGAATCGCAGTGATTTTCCTGATTGAATGGTAGCACGTACAGAACCTTCAGTGACAATTTTTTTCTTCTAATTCTTACATCTAAAATAACCAGAATTTTAAAGCAAGCTTAGCAGAGAATTAATACGGACATAGTCATTTTTCAGTGGCAATTAGTAACATTTTTGTAAACATGAGAGTTCTAGGACAAGTAAAAAGAAAGAATCTGATTTTGATACAGCTGAGTGTCCTGAATATTAAAAATTAAATTATCCTGACATGAGTATCAGTCGTATAAGTCTATGGACTTCAGCTTGCATGCTCAGGATGTTTACAGTGATGCTTTCACTGTTCCTGTGCAGGAGTGACGGATAACAGTTTTTCTTGGGTAATATTCTCTATCAGTTATGCTCAGACATTGCTTTTTGTATCTTGCCATTCCAGCTGATAATCCATTGCTGTAAGAAGGGCAGAAAAAAGGCCAACCATACTGTGAAGGCAAAAAGTCACTCTTAAAATCCAGTCATGATTTGAAATATGGCCACTCACCACACTTTTCTCCTCTAAAAACAAACAAAAAAAACCCAAAAAAAAAGGAAAAGGAAGATTATTATGGTTCCTGTGAGGCTATGGGCTATATGCAATTTGAATCCGTTCTCTAGTTTTATGGATGGCAGCTCCCTTAATTTGCGCTTTTATTATTTTATTCTACAATGCTTCTCATACAGAGAAACCATTCATGATTTGTCCATACTAACTCACAATTTACAATGCTACATATTGCAATGACAAGAACTTTCCCAGACAGACAGAAAGCAGGAGAGAGTAACTTTGGAAAAACAAGACTTTGAATGTCAGATTTTTTATTTTTACTATTTTGTCACATGTGATCTCTGAGAAAGAAGCTAATGGTAAGCTGGAAGTCATAAGCCCTCTGTTGTGCATTAGCAATGAATCCTCCTCCTAATGTAGGAAGATAAAGGTCTGTTATAGCCTTAAAATAATTTGCAGAAAGAGACAGAAGCCAGAAAAACTAGTTAAGGAACACAATGGAAATATCTTTGTGAGGTTGCTTCAGTTCTAGTTAGTTAGAAGCGAATTTGGAGAGAAGGAGAAAAGAAACCTAACTCCTGGTAGCAAGGGATGAGAAACCATCCAGCTTACTACAAGTGTCCAAGTAGCCTCACAAGGGAGGAAGTAACTCCACAGCCATATTTTAAAAAACGAAGAAGGAAAGTCTATTGAGAGCAGAGAGAAACTCAGTCTAGGGACACTATAGTTTTAACAAAGACCAAAAAAGGCCTTATAGAAAGAGCTACTAAAAAAAAAAAAATCAAGAAAATAAAAAATCATTGTGTAGGGAAGAATGGGGTAATCCCCAGCACTCATCCTAGCTGAGATGCTGAGGCAGTGAAAGAGGGAGCTTTAGCAGAATCCATCCTTTAACAAAGGAACAAAGAGGACCTATAAAAGAGGAAGACCTCAGAGCAAGTCGTATACACAACAGCTGAGCTAGTTTCTGTATCTCCACACTGGGTAATTTAGAACAACTAGGAAAACCTTGCACTGCCAAGACTGACACAGAACTGCATTTTTGGGGGTTATTGGTTTGGTTTTTATTTTTTTCTTTTCTGACTTTTATGTCTAAAATTTGTATTTCAACAAACTTACCTCATTTTCAGCCTGAACTGAATGTGCTGATGAGCACTCTCAGGTTGCTCATCAGAAATGCCCAGGGCTTATCACGAAGAAATTACCCCAGGTGCTTTCTTCCTTATGGAGCTACACATCAAAATACAGTGAGGACTGAGAGGAGAAAGCATGGCCAAAAGAAGGATTCCTGCAAGTGGGTACTCCCAGGAACCACTGGGATTTGTGGTTCACATCAAAAATATCCTGAAGAATTGTGCAAGATATAAGAGCTGCCTTCGTCAAATGGTGACTAAGGAAAACTTTAATGCCTCTCTTCCTTTTTTTCCCCTTTCCCCCACATTTTTTCCCCCACATTTTTTCCCCCTTTTTTTGCTTTTTTTGAGAGGGGTTCTTTGGACCCCGATACTAATTCCTCTTGGAGAAGGGGCCAGATTTTGCTGGTAAGTGTTAGAGCTATGACTCTCTTTGCAAATCTCTTTCCTCCAGACATCTTGTACCTCCGAGACAAATGAAATTCCTAAATAACGTGCTTAGGGCTGGTGTTAACTGTAGAAGTTTGGATCCTCCAGTCCTGTAAAGCATGAGTAAAAATAAGTTCAGCAGGTGCAGGCTTGGAGGTGGGCTTCTAGTCCTCCTGCATAACATGTAGGTCCAGCACTTCTTATTTGCTGCCATTTGTTTCTGCAGCACTTCAGCGACAAGTAATTCCATATCCTGCAGGTAACAGATACCTTTGGTGTTATCACTGCTCTGTGGGCAATAAATCTCCACTCAAATATAAGCCTGGGTCATGCCATATGACAACTTCTTTACTTATTTGCATTACTGTAAGGCAGCCTGGCAATTATACAGAAAGTGTGTTACCATGGCAACACAGGGAAACTGCAGCATCTAAAAAAAAATTAAGACCGCAGAATTACTTAACATTTTATTCCCCAAAGACTTTGGTATTCTGAGTTTAAACTTTGAACAAAAAAATCATAACAAACGGTGCCTATTTCATAAATAGTGCTTCCTACGCCTTTTAGAAGTAATTGCTTCTTTTCATCAAAGTATTTTATATTTTCATCTCTGTGGAATTATTGAGTACAGAGATTAATGAGCAAAATAATCCTCTATCCGCCGTCCAGAATTTTATTTGGGGGGGGCAACAAATACTACGTGATTGTTAGTCAAGTCAAATACAGTAATTATTTCAGCACAGTTAATGCGTAAGTCCCCTCACACACCTCCCACACAAATGACTGCAGACCAATCTGACAGCTCCTGCGTCCTGGTAAAGCTCTGGAACTGCACAAAAGAATAGCTGAGATTTTACTTTTCGTAGGATGGGAAGAGCCAAGCAGTCTGAAGCATGAGAAGGGACACAAAAAGGTGAGAGGGACACAACTATCCAATGCCCAAGTCACAGCTTGCTACCTACCAACTCAAGATAAAAAAATACTCTGGCTTCCAGCATAAGTCACAAGACTACTTCTGGCTTAGTGGCTAATTGAAGACTGAGGCTCAGTCATTCAAAGATGGCTTTTCCACCCAGGTCCCACCAGCTCCACCGGCTGGGAATGTTGCATGTCACGTGATTTATGCTCTTAAGTCTTTTACTTGGGTGATGGTTATAGGAAAGCAATGGGCAACGGAGACTGTACAGTTTTATCAACCTGCTACTGCAGATCACCTTGTAAACCTGGGGTTTGTAATAATTTAGTATAAGCCATTGCTGGCATATCATTACTATAAACAGTGGCAATACAATGAAGTACACATACAATACTAATGAAATTCAAATAAATTAAAAAATAGGTATCACTATAACCCAGAGCATTTTCTCTTGTGCTACTATTTGTAAATTGTTTCATCCTGCAAACACTTTCAAAGCATGTAAAGACAAAAAATGTTTAGTGGCCTAAGAACGTTCATTACAAGCCTCTTTGAACAGAAATAGTTATAAGCAAATATGAAGCAGTCATAGTTTTGCAACACCTTTCTCACAGAGGGTGGTCAGAGTGCTCAGTCTGAGCCCTTTTTGACAAAAATGGAACCGTGTGACACACATACAAAACTTAGAGAAGTCCATTAATGCATAACTAATGCTCTACACTGAGGTAAATACTCTGGGTTAAATTTTTTTCTAAACGATTCAACACTGCTAGCAGGCTACTTTAAAGTCTGATTTTGAAAAACAACCCATCCATCCATTCATTGGCATAGTCAACAGAAAAGCACACATTGACTTCTGAAGAACAGAGTTTGAAAAACAAAAGTCTTGCTGTTCAGTGTCTCTGATCCACATTCCACACTAATTAACCTATATCTTTCAATTAAAAACAGATCTTGGTTCCTTAACAAGAAGCTTAATTATGTTACCTATATTGCATTTCTGAAATAAGTGATAAAGTCCAGTCTCAAATTTAAGTCTTTGTTAACACCACTAACCAATATGATTTACAGAGAGCTGCTTAGGAACAGAAACTAAAAATGTCCAAAGCGTTTGCACAAATAAAACATGAAGTCAGCCACCATGGCCTACGCAGAATTATCTGTTGCCTTAGTACGTACAATAAATATGCAATACAAGAATTCAAAATAACCCAACTGTCTTGAGTAAAATTCTAGAGCTTGAGGCCAACAATACAATGGGAAATAAAGTAATAGATCAGCAAAAAATCAGAAATAAAATCAGCAAGGAAATGCTGATCTTTATTCCAAACAACAGTCTTGATGAAGAATCAGAATGCCAAGCATAGCAAAAAGGAGAAGCAGCAGGAGGAAGAGAGGTAACACAAGGAGATACTTGATGTTGTCAGGGAGTCTACTGACACGTCAACTGAAGCTGAGAGCTGTGAAAAGAAAATGGTAAACAAGAAGCAGCAGCTCAATCATTAATAAGCAACAGTTAGCTAATGGGAAAAGACATCCAGCTATCAGGAAGCCAACTGCTTGGAATAAAACTACCACAAAGGAAAGATGACCACCTGGCACCACTGAAAAGAAAACAACAGCCAGTTGCACATACCAGCAAAATTGCTAGAATTATTGAGTGGAAAAAGCAGCAAGAGAGGAAGCCTGAAGGTAAAGCTGCAGGAAGGTCTTGGCCACACTGCAGACATTATTTGAAACTAATTCAATTTTGACTACAGCCTCATGTATTTGCAATGCAGCTTTCACAATGAAATGGACTGATTTCCAGGTGCTAAAAAATCTGTGTTCCTACTGGAGAAAATGAGCTATCATCATAGAAACAGGATTACTTACCACCTTTGACGAACTGCTTACCCACTTCTGTTTGTAAAAATGCTTATCTGAGTGATATGTCTGTTCATAGTATAGGATTCCTTTCACACCATGGCAGTATTTCCTGTCATGCTAAGCCCCAAATACAACCGCATGTCTAACTAAAGAGGAGGAGGAAGGAAGGATGGCACAATATCATTGGCATGGGATATTAGAAGCCAAGCAGGTTCAATTCCCTGCCCTACCACTCCTGGAATAAACTTTTATAAGCTGCTTTAGGCAAATCTGCTCCTTCCAGTAGACCCTGGTTCAGAGAGCCTTGGCATGGCTTTCCACTGGGCTCTGCAGGTGATGTGCAAGCCCGCACTGGGAGACATACATGCTCCTGCAGTCACACTAGAAGCCTTCCTATCTGTGAAATGAAGATAACTATCTTCCATGTCCTATAAAGATGTGATCCAGACAGAGATATGGATGGCAAAGAACTAGTGAAATATTAAGTCTGTATATCCTCTTTATTCACAGAGTGCAAGCTGTTTGGTTAAAAATCTAGTGGATATAGGCTGAAAGGAATGTACAGCCACCTCTACAGAAAACATATGGCTGAATTCAATCTTGCTGTAAACAAAAATACTCTAAGTATCACACAATTTCTTTTCCTCCTTTTTATTTCGCACTTTTTCAATAGCTGCAAACTATCGTCAAAGCCCATCACAGCCAAAGTCATTTCTGAAGCCAAGCTATGCATTTTTTAACGCCATTTTATCTTTTTCCATATGTCACTCCTTCTATTTCTGTTGCTCTTCTTCACCTGTAAGCCAATTATGTATCTGGTAATTTGCTCTCCAGTAAAGTCTGATTCATCTGTAACCATGTAAGGACAGATTCCATGATGGAATCTTTAGGCGAGACAGTTTGGAGGAGGAAAACTTCGGTTTCCCCTAAAGATATTTTTCCAAAGCATTCCACTTCTAGGAAAAAGCTCTCTAAATCCTGTGGAATTAACACAATAAATATACGATCCCTAAGGCCTAAATTGCGTATAAAGAAGCCTGTTTCTGGACAGGTTTTCTTCCATGCTATATTCTCGTGTGCACTTTATTCCTCTTTAAAGACATTCTTGAGAGGGGTAAGATATATTTTACCATGTCTACAGTAATTACAGAATTATTTCACCCATTTTAACAGACATCTTTCCACATTGGCACTCTCATATTTTTTTGCCTGTGTATCCAGTCTTTTGACCCTAAATCAATGTTTTCTCTACCACTTACTTTGCCTGTTTGAAACTCATGAATATGCTTTACCTTTTCCATAAGAAATATGTTACATTAGCTGCTAAAGTATTAGTCCCTAAAACAGCTCATCTCCTACCTTGTTTGACATATTGTTATTTTTAATACATCTGGTAGTCTTTCAGCCCTTTTTTTGGAACAAGTGGTACTACTTTTGTTCAAGTAAATGTGAATTAATTCTTGTCAGCTGATTTCATAGGATTGCATAAAACTCTGAAATGAAATCCAAAGACATTTCATCTGCTGCAGTCTGTACAGCCACTGATTTTCTACTGTACTTTCAATATAAAAGAACAATTAAGAACATGCCTGATAAAAAACAACTTTTATAAGAATCATGATCCTTCCTGCTCAAAGTGCTTTTATATGTTTAGAGAGACATTTTTCCCTACTATTCTATTATGCTTCTAAAAGAAAATCCCATTATTATCTTTCCCCCCTGCCCTTTTCTCTCTACTCCCAACTCACAAATCAGTACAGCTAGATGTGTTTTCTCCCATTTTTAACCATGAAAGGGGCTGCTGCACCTTATCCTGGCTGCAGAGCCATTTCCACTCCCATACTCTAAGACCCCAGTGCCACATGCAGGAAATGTCTGGTGTGCACACTCCTGCAGCAGGTTGCAAGAGGCACAGGTACTGAGGCAGAGGAAGAGATCAAAGTGACCAGCTCATGCTCAGTCCACGTCTTAAGTTGTCCCTGATGGCTTCTCAAAAATAGCTCATGATACATATATTTGGTTAAGTGTTCCCCCCAAATTACATGCCAAAAATTCTCCAGAACAGCAACTCTCCTAGGCAATGCTACTTCAACTGTTTCCTCACTTGCTCCCTTGTCCTCCACTGAAATAATTTCTGTACGACCTTACCTTCTTTCTAGTTTGTGTGTGCACATATGACAAATTTTGCAGGGAATCTCAATCTTTGCCATTTTCAATTCATAATTAATTCACTCCTCTTCATTTATTAATGAACTAATTTCTTGCTAAGGTTAAAGTTACTCAAAAAGGAAAAAGGCAGAACTTTTTCAGTGCATGAAGGTCTCCCACACATCAGTAAAGAAGCATGTTTTGGTAGCCTGCTGCCTAGAAGATCCACAAACGATAGCAATGAATAAGAGAAGCTGGATGTTTAGGTAAATTAGGACCTGGCATTTGTTTTGGATCTTGTGTTTGCCTCTTATTTCTAAGCCCTGTAAGTCTGATTAGACTCTTTAGAGGAGGAAAATAAAAACAAAACCCTCAACAATTCCTCTATAATCATCCTCACAGAAAATCTTTTTCACAGCTTCTGAAGATGTGCCTCCCACCTTCACATCTGGGGATAGTATTTCTCTTCTGAGGACCAGGAAAGCAATCATTTGCATTTGAATACAAAATAGCTTTTTATGATCGTTAGCATCCTGGAATGAGAAGCTCAGGATTTCAGGGGCCTAATTCAGGAATTATAAAAATGCAGAGCAGACTATATGTCCCAGTGCAACTTTTCCCATGTTGGAGCAGCACAGTTGTGCAGGTTTGGCTCACACTTTAGATAATGAATAATAGAATAATTTGGGTTGGAAGGGACCTTTAAAGGTCATCTAGTCCAAACCCCCTGCAATGAGCAGGGACCCCTTCAACTAGATCAGGTTGCTCAGAGCCCCGTCCAACCTGACCTTGAATGTTTCCAGCAATGGGGCACCTACCACCTCTCTGGGCAACCTGTTCCAGTGTTTCACCACCCTCATCACAAAAAATTTCTTCCTTACCTCTAGTCTGAATCTACCCTCTTGTAGTTTAAAACCATTAACCCATGTCCTATCGCAACAGGCCCTGCTAGAAAGTTTGTCCCTGTCTTTCTTATAAGCCCCCTTTAGGTAGTAGAAGGCCACACTAAGGTCTCCCTGGAGCCTTCTCTTCTCCAGGCTGAACACCCCCACCTCTTTCAGCCTTTCCTCATACTAAAAGGATATTCACTCTACTTTTTNCACTTCTTTTGATGCAGCCCAGGATATGGTTGGCTTTCCAGGCTGCGAGTGCACATTGCTGGCTCATGATCAGCTTTTCATCCACCAGTACCCCCATGTCCTTCTCCACAAGGCTGCTCTCAATTCCTTCATCCCCCAGCCTGTATTGATAACAGGGGTTGCCCCGACCCATGTGCAGGACCTTGCCTTTGGTCTTGTTGAACCTCATGAGGTTCACATGGGCCCACTTCTCAAGCCTGTCCAGATACCTCTGGATGGCACCCTGCCCCTCAGGCATGTCAACCACACCACTTGGCTTGGTGTCATTTGCAAACTTCCTTAGGTCCACTTGATCCCACTGCCTGTGTCACTGATGAAGATATTAAACAGTGCTGGTCCCAATACAGACCCCTGAGGGACACCACTTGTCACTGATCTCCATCTGGACATTGAGCCGTTGACCATTACCCTCTGGATGCGACCATCCAACCAATTCCTCATCCACCAAACAGTCCATGTATGAAATCCACCTCTCTCCAATTTAGAGAGAAGGATGTTGAGGGAGACCATGTCAAAGGCCTTACAGAAGTCCAGATAGATGACATCCGTAGCTCTTCCCTTGTCCACGGATGTAGTTGCTCCATCATAGAAGGCCACTAGGTTGCTCAGGCAAGACTTGTCCTTGGTGAAGCCATGCTGGCTGTCTCAAATCACCTCACTGTCCTCCATGTGCCTTAGCAGAGATTCTAGGAGGATCTGTTCCATGATCTTCCCAGGCACAGAGGTGAGGCTGACAGGTCAGTAGTTCCCAGGGCCCTTCTTTCTACCCTTTTTAAAAATGGGTGCAATGTTTCCCTTTCTCCAGTCACGGGGGACTTCATCTGACTGCTATGACTTTTCAAATATCATGGAGAGTGGCTTGGCAACTACATCCCATCTGAATTCTCCTCTGTACAGCCCCATCATCATGGTGAGCTACATGTCGCTTCGTGTGGGCAATATATTGCAAGGTGAGGGGAAACGTGGGCAAGTGAAGATAATCTATCCATACTACTTGCAAAGAAGTTTTTGAATATTGCATGTCAGTAGGCACAACTGCTGGATTACGCATTCATCCTGTTCTCCCTGCCCTCTTCTGTGACTGTATGTTACACACTGATTTCAGGTTAGGCTCACTCTTCACTAACATTACGTTCTCATTTCTATGTTCTCTTAGAAAATAGGTCTTTAGCTCACTCAACTACGTGGCATGCACATTTCTAAAACAAAAAATAAGGTCAACCAAGGTCACCATTACTAATGGAGCCTAGTCTAAAATTATGTAGCCCAGATGTTAGGTTTCTTTTTTTTCTTTTCTTTTTTAATCAAATGTAGGACAAGAATAAAAAGTACTTGAATTGACACATTAATATAGGAGGGAGACCATGAAGATGGAATTAGATTTATAATCAAAGCCTGCTGCATAAGAGCAGACTGCTGCAGCTATGTTCAGAGTGGAGTATGATTCAAGCCATCTATCCAAATTTTGATTTCTTCATTGTTTTGTTACTGAAGACTTATATTGTATTTCTATACACACACACACAAGCTGTAAGGGAGAGATCACAGTCACTGTTGGTAAGGAAACAAGTTACTGGGTGCTGAAATTCTCATTTTAAAATAGAATTCTATTAAGATTTGAGGAAATCCATACTTATAATTGTCAATGAGTCTTTATTTGTATCTATGTAGAGCAGGAAATCATTAACTGAGCCAATATATTTGAAGGAAACTTAGTTATTCCAGTAGTGGTTGAACTCGAGAAAGGATGTAAGAAATAAATTGCTGAGGAATGTGTGCGCATTCCTGTACAAAAAATCAAGCACATAAAATTGCAATACCTTGTTTCCCACAACTTTCAGTAATTTTTGAGGAACCAAGACACTAAAACCCAGCATTTTTTGTTGGTTTCCATGATATTAGTGCTATACACTGCACTTGAATTATCTCATGAGCAGGCTGCCTTACCACATTTGCTGTCCAGAAAGAAAACAACTGAAACTCCCCTTCCTCCTATTCTTGTTCATGTCATACTCACATGCAGCCTTCCTTGTAGCCTTCTGTTGAGGTCCCTCAAGTTTTGTGCAGTCACTGCAACTAATTCAGCAACTCTATTTCACCTTATATTTTAGGAGAAGACAAGAAAAGGGCATGGAAATATCCACTGGCCTGAGGTTGTATAGACCTGGCAGCAAAACCAAAAGGAAAAAAGTTACTACTTATGGCTCTCCTGAGGGCTTCAAAAAGCAGCCAAGAAGGGACAGCCTTTGTGTACCACACATCGCTAGGATAATGGCAATATTTTCCTGCCAAGTACTGTTTGTTACCAGAACAAAGTCCAATTACATGGTCGTTAAACAAATTTTGTTGTTCCTAGATGGAAAAATTCGAACCCAAACCGAACAGTAGTGCTTTATCAGCTCTTTCTGAAGTAACATTTTTATTTTTGTTCCATACAGCAATTAAAGAGATTCAGTACAGATTACTGAAAATCTTACTAGTTTATGTGAAAACATTAAATGTGAAAATATGAAGTGTTGGCAATTCAAGTGATAAGTGGAACAAGTCAGCATTTTAAGTTTTCCACATATAAATCAGTTCATCACATGTACCTAGTTAAGACATTATCGCTGAAGAAACTATAATTCATTTCCCATCCTGTTCTCATGGTAAAGCTGGTATAGGCTGGGAATGTATCATCTCTGAACCACTTCTTCTGGGAGTTACATGCATGCTATATAATGAGAATAAAGCTTCATGTCATATTTTGGAAATGGCATTTATGGTCTATTTATGGCTTCACAATTCAAGGTCATTTACAGGGATCATTACCTCCACTTATTCTGCCAATTCTTTCAATAGTCTGACATACTCAACTAATTAGGTTTCTGAAAATATTAGAGCACAAGTTGCCTTAGTTTAAAATAGGTGCCACTTAGATATATTGATGAATTTCAAACTAGAAAAAAGCATATGTATTTTAGTAGGGCTTATATTATAAAACTCAAGTGTATGTAATTAACTCTTTAAGCATTTGTTTGTAAAGAGATTCTTATATGCCTGGAGTAATTACTAAATGCTGTAAGAAAAATAGTTCTTTTAACATTATGTCTTTATGAAAAACAAATACTCCTTATAATTTTAAGCTCAAATATCTTTTTTTTTAATTGTTGAATAGAGTGTTTTTATGAAATAATGAACTAGAAGAAGATACTTAGGAACAAGATATTAAATCCTACTACATGCAGGAAGATAGGTCTAAATGTCTTGGACATTTTTCAGCCAGCAATGTGTCAAGCACTTACTTTGTTATGAGCATTATTTCATCTGAATAGCAGGAAAATTCTTACTAATTTACTTCATTTATTTTGCATAGTCATTGGCAAATTTAAAGACTGGATTTATAAGGGAGTTTTCCATCTCTAGGGACAAATTTTCCCTCGCTTTGCAGCAAGATCTGCAGACCTGCCTTACTACAAGTATTAACTGCTCAGCATCTACATTAATGATACATTTTCCTGCTCCTCTCCTAATAAAAATAATTGAGGTTTTGAATACTTTAATTATTACTACTTAGTACAAATTACTCTTTATGCAAGTAGAGCAAATAGCAGTGAACTATCAGTACTAATATACCCATATAACTCCAACAGTGAAAGTGTCTGGCATCAGGTACTGTTCAATGCTGTGAATTTTATTATTGAATCTGCATACATCTACAAAGAAGACTTATTTGCCTACAGATGATCAACAGAAACAAATTATGGAGCAAGTTCATTAAATATATACATCTTTTTTTAGTCAGTACTAGCAAGTAAGACATATAAAGTAAAAATATTTGTATTTGAATGTAAATACAGGCACTGGCTACACTTTGGTTACCATCTCTCCTGCAAAGTCAGGCAGAGAGGTGCTGCACTGTTAATGTCATTCCACTTTTTGATATTTTTGCCACGTGAGCTTGGAAAATCTTAGTTATGTTTAGGGTGGTTGCTTGCCTCGCTTGTCAAAGGTGCCTCACACTCTAATGATGCCGATAGTTATCCCAGTCATGTTCTCAAGGGACTTCAAAGCACTGAACACCATCCATTTCAAATGGAAATACTTGGCTCTTTCAGAAATACCTTTAATGTTTATTCAGCTACATTCATCCCAGGATCCCAGTGCTTTATAAACAGTACTGAACATAGCACAATGCTTTGTCAGGGCGTGAAGGTATGGACAAATGAATCAAATCCAACAATACCTCACACGGGGGTTCTCTTACAGAAAGCCAAGAAGGGCTATCTTCTGCTCTAGCCAGAAGGCCAGAGTTTTGGTGACTCTTACAGTTAATTTTTGTAGTTACAATAGCTAATGATAAATGACCATGCCTTCTGCACTGCTAGTTAGTAAAATAAGTCTCCTGTCTCTCTTTTGGATTTCTCTTTCAGCAGGTTTCAAAACTGGGATCCAGAGCCATGTGTTGGGTACCCCCATGTGAAGAGGAGCATTTCCAAGCCTGCTGCACTTTGAGCCACGCGCAGAAGGATGAGTGCCTGAACAGGCTGAGGGAAAGAGGCTCTTGCTGAGTCTCCAGTCTTCAACAGGAGCATGGGATTTTGTGTTATTGGTGAGAAATCAAGCACCAGGAAGCCAAATGTTTAGTCGACTAGCTAAAATGTATTCCAGCCCTGGAGTTACTCTTATTTTTTTCTCCTTAATTTGAACCCCTTTCCTGACCCTCCTGAAACTTCCCTTTCTCCTCTGCTGTCTGGCTCACTCTGCTCTCACTACACCTCTCACAGTAACCAGTTGCTCTATTTGTGGAAGATAATTTCATTTTATATTGGTACAGCTAGGAGAGATGATGCCCCAGATGGAAAGCAACAGAAGCATTTGCTGGGCACAGTTTTGTGGAGGCCTTTGCACACCAGTATTTGTATGCACACAGTGTTTTCCTCTTTGCTCTCAACCAACCCCAAATCAGAAGAAGGGAATATCTCTGAAAAAAATTTGCAAAACTCTATAAATGAATTTTAAGCCAAAGCCCTTTTTTCTCCCAAGAGTACAGGCAACAGCACTGGCAACTACCGTAATTGGGTCTGCAGTGAGTAGTTCAAGGGATTCAAGCTGATTGACAGCTCTCTCTGGGCTAATAACCACAGAAGCTGAGACATTTTTTTTCTATAGCCGAAGTACTCCTATGGAAGCTTAAAAGAGCAACACGAACTTTTGCTTTTTCTCCACTTTAAAAATATTTATTTTATTACCTGTCTACAGCCCTCTGGGGCACTTTTGTGCTTTCTAACCAGATTTCAGTGGCATGCCATCCTCAGCACAATGAGGCATACATCATCCTCATAACAGGCTTCCTTGCATTTCTTTTCCTTTTAGGTCATCTACAACACAATTAAAAAAACCCAAACAAATATGATATGAGACTGCAAAAAAACCAAAAAGACTTTGTTAGACTCAAGAGCAGTTCCCAAGATCCAAAGGGCATTTCTGAAATTACAGTTGGAGCTTCTCTCTGTTCCAAAATCTGGGTATATTTTCACACATTCCCCGACTGATTCATGGGATAGTAACTAAGTTCATGGAATAGCCCTGAGGGATTTAAAAAGATTATACCAATTTAGTTAGCTAAAACACTGGGAACACATTAAAATCATCAAACCCTTTACATGCTTTGGAAAACATAAAGTTATTTAAGCCTAAAACAGATTGTATATTCTGTTACAACATAGTACATTAAGAAACAGTTGACTCCATTTCCTCCCAACAACCGTAATCCTTCTCTCAGCAGTGTGTGTTAACCTTAATGCAAAGCATCTCACCAAGCAGCAATGCACTGTTGTCTTTGGTGCAATTTGGTACTCAGCATATGCAGTACTCAAATGCGCTATGGATAGTGTATATACAAGACACCTTTAAATTTGCTCGTTTCAGTAGTGTAAATCAGCAACATTCAGAACAGATTGAAAGCATTCATCACTGAAAATTCTTGTAGGTCTTCCATGAACTCTAGTACTGTTTTACTATTGCAGCAATACAAATCTCTGTCTTCCAAAATTTATGGGAACATGTTCTTCATTCTATCACAAACAAGACTAACCTTAAAAGTCAGTATTTTTGTAGGATTTACTTCACCACAGCTGTGCTCCAACTACATTAGTGCTCAAAGTACAGCCAGCCAGCTGTGCAATTGCTCTGTCAGCAACACAGAGTCTTTTAAACCCAACACGCTAAAACGGCTGTTGAAAGATGTGTCAAACTATTCAGCAGTGTTTAGAATACTGAAAGGGAGCGGCTGTTTGCTAGTTAATGATGGGTGAGAGATATAATTTCCTACCCATGAAAATAGATGAATTTTTTAGGACTTGCATTGTCGTACTACTGCATCCCAATTTACAGCACATGGCACTGCATAAAAAAAAAACCAAACTGGGCTGAATTCCATAGGCCTTTGTCACACAAAAGCCATCACTCAATTAAGGATCACAGAATTTGGCACACAAACCTTGAGTATTTGTCTCATATAGGATGACATATAGTTTTCTAAAAAAATAAAATTTCGAACTAACCAATTTTATTTTGTCTTCCCATCTTGTAAACAAGTGGAAGTATGAATGTTTACATCCCTTCTATAATTCCCACTTCTAATGCAACTGTAAATATTGTGAAGACACATATAAAAGTTTAAGATTTTTTGGACCTCTGTTTACCATCTGTCTGCAATGATATCTTGGGGCAATGCTTGATAGATGTTAATTATGCATTGTAAAAAAATGTATATTTTGTTTTACTTAGCTTCATGTTCAACTGATTGAATGCTCTCTTGCTGTCAGCATCAGGAACTGTGAACATGAAGGAGTAAAAGAGACCCCATGAAATCATCTAGATTAATCTACCTCTCACAGGTACATAAATACCACTTACCCTCAAATAGAATGATTCCATAGTCTGTGACTTTTGAGTTTTAAGTTATATATAGTGCACAAACACCACTCGCTAAAATTTTTTTTCTGAAAAAATTTGAAGTCTTTTCTTTAGTTCAGTAAGCTTTGAATATTGCCTATTAAGCTTCTTATGCAAAAGTGAGTCATTACAGTAAACAGCAAATTTCACTTATCTTTACAACATCAACAGTGCCATTCCATGATTCTTGACTGTCATTAAGCATAATGTCAGCTTCTGATTTTGATATCTTTAAAGTCATTACTACAACTCTTCCTAAGCGACAAATTCCTGCTATTTGTGGAGAAACCCAGAAAATTTTTGCAGGCTTTTCTACATAAGAATGCCAGAAGGTCAGGGCTGTCTTCAAGAAGACTAAAAAAACTTCCCAGAAAAATCTCTGATAGGAAAGCAGATAAGACAAAAATAACAGACCATGAGCTTAAGCATAGCCCCATTTCAACATTCAACGGCCTTTGGATCAAAGTTGATTTTCTGGGTCAGAGCCCATTCAACACAACACCAGCGAGGTGCTAACTTTTCTTACTCATCTAACAAGATGAACAAGCCTTGAGTTACCAAGAAAGGTTGAGCTGATTTCCCCATACATTTGTACTGAAGCAAAATGAAGGCTGTGACTAATCACAGCTCCTGCAGGAGCAAGTTTCATAGTCTGGTGCCATTTATTAAGTCAAACCAATACACATGCTCCGAACTTTATCCTCATGATGGATAGCTTCATCACTCAGAGCATTTCCAGCCTTTCACTATCAAATCTGATCTGCCCTCCAACAGCTTCTTTGAGCAATGCACAAAGTATTGTGCACAACAGTCACTTCCAATGAAATTCATTGCTACCTAGCTTCTGATGATGTATATGCATTCTTATATTTCATTCTTAAGTTTTCCAATGAATCTATGAATTCAGTTTGTAGGTGGTGGCCATAACCAAAATATTGGATTATACACATGGATGAAGAGAATATAAAAATCCAGATATTTTGGTCAAAGTTTGGAAACACTGCTGTAGCTTTTTCAGGAAAAATTGTGTGCTTTATTCTTTAGCTGTCCTTTGTAGGTCAGCCACTCCTCCTGGGGAAAGCACCTATTTTCATATAAAAATTCTCTTTAGTCAAAAACCAATTTTGCAGTGAGAGTGCTCAACTGTAATTTTCCATCAACCATAATACTAGCAAAGCAGTTGAGGCTGAAATTTAAAGTCCCGTTAGTATATACATTTTATAGTTGATTCTTTTTCATTCTACTCTCTAAACCTATTTTACATGAAAGGATGCTTCTCAAGGATATAGCTGATGTAGGGGAGCATAAAGTAAGAATCATTTACAGTCAAGGCTAAACCAGTCCTCACCTCATTAAAGGTTTGCTATTGCAGCTTTTATGGTCTATCAAGGAAGGAAATCTTGCACACTAAATGAGGTACAATACTTCAGCACAAAAATGAGAATTGTTTGGTTGAGTCTTACCTCTGCATTTCCCAAGTTTAATCACATCCTTAATGTTAGTTTAGTGTATTTTTCTTCTGGATTCCTTTTTTGGTGCTTAAAAGTAGAGAAGATGAATAAACATTTATTTCTTTAAATTTTCTTTAAAAACAGTTTTCTTTAAAACTAAATCTGCTGGTGAAGAGTACCAGGCAACCTTCTGATGGAGCTCAGTACAGCAAAGCTCCTATTTTCCCCAAGTTCAGCAGAGGTTCACAGGAGCAATCATTTTGCCAAAGGTGAGGTCTCCTCATGAAGACGACCTCTTTGCAGAATGGGCTCCAGTCATCTATGAGCCCTAAAACCATATTCATACCACTAACATCATTGTATCAGCACTATAATCATAGAAGATCCTGAATCAAACATTACCAAAACAGTTCTTGTACTACAATACCACAATGGTATCCTTCCCATCGGTCTCACAGACAGTAGTATTGCTGTCATAAAAGATGTCTTTATCTAGTATTAAAAAAAAAAAAAGATTATTTACCACCCAAGCCACTGAACCACCAAGTATGCTCTAGATTTCACAGACAAAAAGTTGCTTCAGACAAGTCTTAGCTTCCCTCCTATGTTAGGTTTCTTCAAAAATGACTGAAAAAATTTGTTTCTCTTCTGGTTAGAGTACACATCTTTACTGAGGGTCTCCAACGCCCTGCGCACTGGCTATAAACCTGACATCGCCAGCCACACACTGAGGCAAAGCAGAGGGCAGGGCTTGCTGTCACAACAAGTTTTAGAGTCTCAGACTCAAATTAGGCAAGACGTTGGTTTTAGTAATTAATTGTCCTTGATCAGTGATCCAGGAATATAAATACATGCATCAGTCAATTAGAGTTTATGTAGTCAAGCATTCACACTTAGCTGTACCTAAATTAAAATATATCTGAAACAAGTGTACAAGGTAAAGTAGCTTGTGCACAGTTGGCAGACTTATTTTTACAAAACACTTAATCACACCATCCAAAGATCAGTTCCATAATTTAGTATGTCAACTACCACCTTCAACAGAAAAAAAAAATCATAATTTTAACATACTTCAGTAAACAGTGACAGTAATGAGAAAGGACAATATTTTGTTACAATGACAAGCTCATTTTGTTGTATGCACCTTTCTTAACTGGAACAATGTCTCAATAAACATCAATTGATATGAAGTCATTCTGGGATAGCTTTCTATCCTGTTTCAAATGAGATACACAAATACGTATAGAGTGTTTCCACACATCCTTCAAGCCGTAGTAATTTTTACAGAACTACCTGGAATCCTGGCACTCAGAAGAAGTTCGTCCAAAGACTTTAACAGTAAGACTGTCTGGTTTCCATATTTCATATAGATTGGGGAAAAAAAAAACCAGCCAAACCACCATGATTCATGTTCTCTACTCTTGCACTAAATCACAGCTTTTCCTATATTTTCTTGTCTCTCAGGCAATAAATATTTCTCAGTGCCTTCCCACACACACACTACAGCTAAGTTAAAAAGAGCCCTTAGGATCAAAGATGGTTCAGTACTGTTTTTTTCTACAAAATGTCAAGAAATTGAATTAATTTGTTTCAGGAAGTCACTTTTCTTTGCTCTCTAAGAATATTAACAGCAGCATTTGAAAGAATGTCCTCAAGCAGCAAATTTTCTTACCAATAGCAATTTTGGTCTAGTTATCTACGCAGAAATCTCTTGCAATGGTGAGAAGGGTAATAAAGAAGACTGAAATAAGGGTAGAAAGCAGCCAACTAATGAAAATATGACTAAACAAAAGACAGAAAGAAAACTCCAATTTCATACCATGTTCACAGAGCTTAAACAAAGAGGAAGCCACTACATTAACTACATCTAGGGTCTGGCCTCCAGGTCACTGCTGATCTACAGCTTACTAAACAATGAAATGTACAAATTCTTAATTTCTTTACGGCTTCCATGGTAGAGTAAAAGTAAATCTAAAGCTTCACAGTGATGCATGTGTATTCAAAACTTGGATAACCACTGTCATGGATCATCATCATTTCCTGCAGACACACCTATACTGAGCCCTGTCATTTGATTTACACAGAAGTTTTACACTTCTTAGAGGAATACATAAACAGATTTTTTTCAGGAAAAAAACGAGATGAATGCCTAAGGCAAGGAAATAACAAGACATCTGAAAGTCATCTATGGAATCCCCACTATCTTCACATTCAAGACAAAGCCCCCACCAGCCGAACTTAGGGAAGTCAGCTTCCTAGAAGCTTGTGATGGTTGCTGTGACCCTGAGCATACAACGACCCCTAGCAGAGGTTTCTCAGTATTATTTAACAACGTGAATACAACCTTCCTAACTTACCCTGCCATATGACCACATTTTGAAAGTTCATATGAATAACTAAATAAATAAAATGTGTAAATTCCTCCAGACCCTCCTAGGCAATGAGCTGACATTGGAGAGTCAACTGAAGCAGGAGATTCAGTTCTACTTACTGTTTTGTTATGTAGCTGCAAATGTTAAAAACATGCTGAGTGCAATACACATTTTACCTGTGGATCCTCAAAAAAAAAAAAAAAAAAAAAGG
>VYZV01035237.1:746162-768605 GCA_013401275.1 Pandion haliaetus | reverse complement strand
GTAGGAAGATAAACCTAGCATAAAAAATTTACATGTCAAAGAACCTTTAGATGTCAAAAGATGAACCATCCCTAAAAAGTTTAAACAATATTTTATTTGCATTTTTCAAGTAATCGAAGTCTCAAGAAAATAGGACTCAAATAATAGGGCTCCCAAATAATTTAGTGGAGAGAGGAAAGGGGAAGAATCCTGGGAAATGTGTTTGGAAAACTGTTTGTGCTCATGGATATACAATTAACCCCAGTAAAACTGGAGGAAAAGGAACCCAGGCTGGGGTTCCCTTTCTGAACGACAGTACTTTCAAGAAGAGGTACTGGTTTGGTCCTTGACTCTCATAACTGAGAGGTGCCTCAGGTAATGCCTAGGAAAAAACTGGGACTACAATATACCTGATGTCAATCTCATTGAGCTCTTAATTTGCATTTTCTTGCTTTTATGGTTCTATTTTATTACCGGCTTCTAATTTTATCGCAAACAATTTACTCTTTGCCTTGCTAGAGTACACTTATTCTCCCGGTGTATAAAAGAAGATAAGCTCGGCTGTATTTAAAAAACCTCTTCCACTACAGACCCACATTAGTCTGAAACTTTCACGTGGATCCTCTTTTTCAAAGAGCAGCATGCATTTGCTCAGTGCACGCATTCTCACTTCCTCTCTCTTCTGCTTTCCATTTTCCCCAGTAACAGACCTGTTAACGCTAGTGTGAGTTGTCACTCTGAGCAGCCTCAGTCTATGTGCACTCCAACCCAGACCACGAACTGAAGCTGATGTACACCATGATGAGATAACGTTCTTACATTGACGCGTCCTAAAAGGGCTCAACTACTTTTTCCACAATAACATGTCAAATAGGAACTCACTACAGCTGCACTAAGATCCAAAATACATCCTCCTGGATCTATTGCTTTATTTGGTCCAGTATTTTGATGATGTGACTAGAATTCACCCGTGGCTCAGTTTTCATTCTGTTGTACGTTCTGGTCTATAGTTCTTACTTACCTCAAATGGACAGGCTTGATTGTAACAGCTTAAATTAGTCTGCAGTTACAGACATATAACTGACACGCCATTAACTTATNCATATACATGACACGCCATTACCTTATGAAGCCCATAGAAATGACCAGAATCCAGTTCTTCTAAGCCCTATCGCTGTTTTTACGGACAAAAACATAACTTTCCACTAGCAGGCACCAGTTCCTGCTCACATGCATTTGCAGATGATCCTGTTATCCAGACCCATTAAAGCAGGTGCTGCTGTATTATGAATTTAGTGATCAGTAGTATTTTTTTACCACCCACACAAAAGTAAACTTTTTTAGAACTGCAATTAGTAAGTAGCATGAAGAAGAGGCATAGCATGCAGCACTGACCCAGCTCCATGGGAAATGTGTAAATAAAGGTCTTTGTGCATAGAGGCAGGAACACTTAAGAAAGCTAAAAGGTCATCACAAAATCCAGATAACGTCAGAGACATACTATTATAGAAATCTCAGAACTAAGATGATTGGAAGTGTTTGACAGATTCCTATTTAAAATGCCATCACAAGTTCCACGATGCTCAGCATTATCTTCCAAGACTTGCAAATCCCGTAGTCTTCACTGAACTTTCACCTATGTTTGATGTTGGAAATCTTATGCTAAATGCATTTGTCAGTCCTAAACATCTCCACCAAAAATGTTAATTGGTATAGCTTTTGTCATATACTAGAATATACATTTTTATACTCACCTTACCAGAACACTTGTAATACCTGACAGGCCAGTAAAAACAGTGTAGTTTTATTTTATCTGCAGTTAATATCACACCGTGAAACAGTGTGAGGGAATGTTTAAAGCTTAACCTCTTAGTCCTCAGGTCTGCTTTTCATGTGGCTGTAGAGGATCCCATTATTCCAGAATCTGAATTAAAGTTGCCAAAGAGTTTCCTGGTACTCTGGGTATCAAGTTCTAAGATCAAGGATTTTTTTTCCTACTTTTTCTGTTTTCATCTGATTGCCTAGATCATACGTGAAAATTCTAAGTCAGTGGATTCTCTTTTCTTTTGGAGATCTGCTTGCCATGTCTGGACAACCTCATCATTGAACAGCTGGCACTGCTGTCTTTCAGAAGGACTGCAGGGAAAAAAAAAAAGAGAAAAGAAGGACATTTGAAAAGTCAAATGGGAAGTTTCACATTATTTTGGATTTTAAAATTGACACAGAAAAGCAAAATCTAAGAGCAGTAATAAGATAGATTTTAAAAGCCCCAGCCCCACCTAATAACTTGTGTGCCAGATTTAGTGGGCTGTCCATCAGGGATATGATTCTGATACCTTTAACACTAATACCTTTCTTCTAATACCTTCAAAATATTACTTGTGGAATTGGCCTTCGTACTTCCAGTTAAGATTGCTTAATGCTGTGAGGGTGTATCACCTACATTACACAGCTGAAGGTAGGAGCCTGGGCCACTAATGGACACAGGCAGTAGTTTGCATCCTGCTTTGTGTTCTGGTTATACACAGAGTCCTCGCTGCTAGATTAGGTGCCTAAGTATTAGGCAGTGTGAATGCTCCCTCCTTACCTTAACCTGCTTTAAACTCGTGATCTTAGTAGAGCTTTGTCATCAATTTTAATCGTAGCACTCACGGTTTTGATCCTCAGCTTCCTTCTGTCTCAGGCTGAGAGCCTCTGAAATGCTGGGCACCTTAAAATACACACAGATTTCACTCAGGCAAAAGAGTGAGTGAAAGAAGATCAGCAATTTAATTCATTGTCTTTAAAGAGAATTTGTCCGATGAAATACAGAACGGTCTAGTGGTTCCCTAATATCACGTTCAAACTAACTGTCTAAAGCGGTCACAGGGTCATTTTTATTAAAGTGACACAAAAGTTGATCATAGTCCTGAATTTCTATGATTTTGGTCCGCCCTTCCTCCTCTTCTGAAAGTTGAGTTAAAGCCCAAAGATACTAACTGAAAAACTACTGGTTAATGCAATGACACTTCCATGCGTGCTGCTCCTGATTTCAGGACGTGGCTTAGTGGGCATGGTTGATGGTTGGACTCGATGATCTTAAAGGTCTTTTCCAACCTAAATGATTCGATGATGACTCTATGATTCTGCGCTACATTTACTGGTGTATTCTGCTTGGGTGTGACTGAAGTTGATAGCGCTCTGCTTCACCTCAGAAGGACTTTGCTAATGTCAGTTCAGTAAAACAAAACTCCTTTAATGGTCCTCCTATGCACTCAAGCACTCCAACAGTATTCAGGCTGGCAGTGTCAGAAGGCTCCACAGGACCTAGAGAACCTGTATTTCTTGACTGCCTTTAGCCTCAGCTGGAGGGAAAATGGTCGAACCTCTCTGTCAGGAGCAGACCTGTGTTTCTTTAATACTTTTTAAGAACCTATTCAGTGTTTCTTAAACACTATTGATTTGCTGGCTTTAATGAGAGTTTTACTTGACTAACAAACTCTTTCTAAATTAAAAACATGAGTTTGTCAAGTAAAATAAGGTGAGACTCATGCCAACAAAATACCTCAACAATATGGTGTCTCTTAATTGCAGAAAATTCTGCTGAGTTCAAGAAGCCACTAAACCTGGTATTAGGTTTATTCCCTTTAAACAGTTTGTTATAGTGAATTCTAATTGAATTACAGCTATCAGAAAATTTTGATACAATAAAACTTGGAGACAATTTAAAAGCACATATAACGATCATGTAGAAAATAAGAAACTTAAAACAGCTAGCACAATATTTCATTTGTATTAGTTGCATTAAATAAAAGAGAAAGAAGCGGGAAAATAAGTGATTACAAAGCGGCTACTGTCATTTACATGGAAGTGATCATCTTTTTCTGAACAGTGCAGTAGTACCTTTGACAGACAGGTACCAGAAAAAAATTACTCAAAATTTTCTCCAGCAAGAATTACTTTATTTTAACACAGTTCAAACCTGGAGGCTAACTGCATACTTCATGGTTATTACCACAGCTCTGAGTTTGGTGCTAACTATCTGTTGCAACAGTGATGCACTAGTAACTCCCTTAAGAGGATATTTTCTTTGGCCATAATAACTTTAGTGTACAAACTAACACAGGCATCTTCACTGTGCCCCTGCTTCGCCAAAGGATTGCTGAGCGTGCCAAACTTTATGCATGCTTGCCCACTTTTTTGTAATTTTAGCCTGTGATTAGTTGCTTTGCTGAATATGGTCCTCTGGTACACTAAAATGATATTTTTTTTAGTCCTTTGTTTTTTTCACTATTTCCAAGTCAAAGCATACTGCAGAAAATTATACTTCCCTCAGAGAAAAGCAATTCACTCTTATCAAAGACATTTCAGTAGAAAAATCTGAGTGATCAAAACCAAAGTCAGAACTTGTTTTTCTTTTAGTGAAGTTTTGCATTTAAATGTGGAGTTTTATATTTGTAAGGAACATGTGGTATGTACAGAACAGTCATTTCATATCTTTATAAAACTCATGTACAGCATATGGATAGGGTACTTTACCGGCAGAATTAAGCAACACTGCTGCTCAGGAACTTGAAAACCATTATACACTTAGCACTAAAACTGTGCTAGTCTTAGCTTGGTAAACTAGGCATGACTTGGCATGGAGATGACATTAGGCAAGATGGAAGAAGGTTTCCAAAAGTCTCGTGAAGTTGCTTATTTTTCATTTGCATGCATTACAGATGAATCCAGCGTAGTCACTGAAGGCAATGGCAAATCTTCCATTGACTTTAATGGGGTGCCATTTCAGTGCCATGTCTGCATCGCCTGAAAGTAAGTTTCAGATAGGAAGATGTGTCATTGTGGCAGAGATGGAAAAATGCATCATTTGAAAGGAATTTTAAAGAGAAGAAGGAACTTTGAAGAATTCAGGCAGGATTAAGATATTATTTCAGTAAAACTACTTCTGATGTTACTGTTATTCTTATCATGCACTTACAATAGTATCGTAACAGAACTTTTAGGTGAAGTGACTTACCGCATGGTTCCAGAGAACTTTGTCAAGTTTTGTATACCTCGAGGACTATTATGAACGAAAAACCTGCTATGCAAAAAAGCAATCTAAAGAAAATTTATATCAGCTTTGCAACTGCAATGTATAGTCAGATTAAACAAGAGATTGTAGCAGAATGGTTAAAGAATTATAGGGCTACAAAGTAGAAAACTCAGAAATTAGGAAATGCTAGAACAGAGATAGCTGTTATAATTGAGAACCTTAATAATTTGCTATAATAGTCTTTATAAGACAACATACTACATAATTACATGATCATAATTGTCACTGGATTCTTACCTCATTTAGGACAGGAGCTAGATTATGCTCTGGGAATAGGTCAGGCAGTTTCAGCCTGAATGTTTTAGGCATAATATAATTATATGCAGCAAAGGACAAGTTAGTATAAGAAGAAAAATGAAAAAACCTCACGTACAAATTTTTCCTATTACCTCTGTCTTCTATATACCTTGAGTAGCTGTAAAGTCATACAACAGGATGATTGACAACAAACCAGTACACAGTATAAAGAACTTATTTGCAGGCATATACATACACATACATTTAAATGTCACTAAAATAATATCTGGTTTCTTTTGGAAACTGAGGGACTTGTTCCATCTTGTCCTTTACACCATTTTCAAGCAGAAACTTTTTTCCATATACAGCTTTTCTTTAAAATGTAATTACTCTTCTGTGAGTGACAAATTTGAAGATAAAATTAAGTCATTTTGCAGTACTCAGTGCAAATAAATATCTGAACCTTTTTTTTCCAAAGAATGACACTGTCATTTTTTTCCCCACTCAGATAGCTCTAAACCAGAAACATTTAATTTTATCAAACCCCTTCTTCAGTGAAAGAAAAAAATAACCTTGGCATTGAAAACATGCCTAAAGAAAGGTCATCCAAGCAATCAATGGCTTTTAGTTTATAAAAGCCTCAAAATAGTGGCTTAAGAGGAAAACATCCCTTAACCATTCTGACAACCATTGTAAGTGCATTATATATGTTATTTTCAAAATAGCGTACGACAATCATATTGAAGATCTGACTGGAAGCAAAGAATGCAAAATTGGGGCCCCTGTTGAAGCCAATAGAAAGTTTTTTCATCGTATTTCCCTTCAAAACTTTACTGACCTTGGGATTGTGCACTCGGAAGAGGCAAGACCATTTTGCTTTCCGTCTTACCTGGTTCCTGAACCTTGGAACGCCTAGTCAGTGTTGGGACAACTGCTGCATAGCACTATGGCAGAGGAAAGTGAACAGAAGATGCCTTTCAGCTGCTGCTGCCTCTCTTACGGATTCAAAAGAAGAATTGGAATTACATGAGCTAACTAGCATCCACAGCAGAGAAGTAAGATGAAGAAAAATGTGAGGATATGGCCATACAGAGCTGCTGAGGACTTAAAAACAGCATCCAAAAGAACGGATTTGACTGGGAAAGGGCAATACAAGAGCCACTGCAGTGCAGGTCACTTCCCTCCAATGACCTCTGAGATGGAACGTAATATCAACGCACAGAAAATAGCACCAGGGAAGTACAATGTGTGTGAAAGAGAGGCAGGCAAGAGCAGCACGGATTTGTAATAATGCTGCATACACATATAAGTAAAACCACCGAACCATTCTTTAAACGGGAAAAGTTCATTCTGAGGTGTACATTGGTAGACACTGACAGTCAACCAGATAGGAAGGAAATATGGCAAGGATCCTTTGGATCCAAGAGGATGACAGAACCCACAACCGCCACAACCTGCACTCCAGACAGCTCCCTTACCAAAAAGTAGATGCTTGTCACTCAGCTGCCTAAAGTCTCATACTCTTGTGACAAAAGACATGGAATCCTCCTAAGAAGAAGCTCAGCTACTTCATTGTTTCAGAATTAAACCTGTTAAATCCCTACAAATATTTAGAAGGTATGAAGAACCATATCTGCAGAAGCAGTAGCTTTATCTAGCTTTCCCATGTATGTAACAAGTGGCACAACCTCCACTTTGGATGTGTTTAAAGGTACCACAAGTTTTTCATCTGTCAAATCCTTCATCTCAGCTGATGACAGCAGCCAGTCTGGGCTCAGCCTGCGTGAGACATAGCCACTGCCTAGGCTACAGAAAGGCTGTGGGCCTGGGAAGCGTTCCTCAGTACACGTGGGTGGAAGGCCATGGGGTGCAGGTCAGACAGGAGACTACCCATCCTACAGAAGGCTCGGAAGATCCACGTGAAAGTTGCCCCATATAAACAAAGACATAAATGGTAACGGGAATGGTGACCTGTGGTGCAGAGCACAGCCAGTGAACAAAAAGTACCCCGTGAGTGTTGGTGCGGAGAGTCCTATCTAGGAATACCCCAGGGAAGTGAAAAGACGAAGAACACGGGCGATGTTATGCCTGTGATCCACATTACCTTCCACCACTAAAGAGAGAGTCTTGAATGGAAATTCTAGCACCAAGACCTATGAGACAAAGGCAATAGTTTCTTATGTAAAACTCATTATGGGTAATCATTATGATTATTTTCCTATTGTGCATATAGTACAATCAAACAAAAGATTAATTACAACTTTTTTTGTTGCTCAACTTATATTCTTCCTCCATGATTCCTATTAATACCTAGTTACTAGTAGATGCACATGCAAGTGTATATTTGTTGGAAACCAGTGTTCACATTTAGCCCGATTTTATCACAGCTCTTGGGACATGGCTATTTTCATAAAGTCCAAGGTTTTATAACCACATTTTTAAAATGAGGATTTCAGTTCTCCTGTACATTAAAAGTAAATTTCTAATATAAGGGGCCAGAAAGACTTAAGACGTCAGAAGTAAAGAAAGAGCATTCATAAATTATTTTTACATTTTCATCATTTAAGCCATTCTTATAATTCCTGAACAGAGTGCTGGCCATACAGGGAAGCCAGCAATTTTACACCTGAGCTTTCAAAGATTTCCCAACGTTTTGCTTTGACATTATGAAACCCACAGTATATATGTACTGGAAAGAGACCAGTGATGAGAGCACTGAAAGGCTGTATGTCATTGCAAGTCATGGTGTTGCAGTGGCTATGCAATTTGTCAAATCATGTCAATACTGTTTAAAAGCTTCCTTGAGCTTCTTCAGTATTATTATTTCCCCCACGTGTATTTCTAATTTGTCTTTGAGAGATAACACATCAGACAAATTAGAAGTACAAGCTACAAGGAGGGACTGAGTTTATAATGTGGAAAAATTGTTTCACTATGTTGTAAAATATACTAATAGTCTGGAAAGGCATGCCTCTTCCAAATGAAAGATAGAATGCTATGCAGTGAAGTCTATTAGACTCTTACAGAGCAGAGTAAATAGAAAGGAAATACGACAAGAGAGAGTAGCAATGCCATACGTGAAAATCCAAATGTGAATGCTGGTGGTCTCCTTAGGATACTGTTCTAACGGTAGATAACCGCACAACTCCTGAAGCCAATGTAAATGTTCAATTAAAACACGGATAGCTAAAAGTAACTTTATTTTTTTAATACCAAGTCTTAAGAGATCCATTATCATATTCATTATTTATGTTGCTTACTTATACAGTACAGAGGGATGTTTCACTGCAAGAGTACCTGATCTCTTTGGAACATCAGCATGCCAGAATTTGTATGACTGCATGAGAACAGCAGCATTCTCAACAAGTAATCATCAATAATTATGTATTAAAATGAGCCATGAAAGAACAGAAAGATAATTTTGCACCTGGCTTTGGAAAACATCACTGGCAAAGTGGGCCACCTGATAAACTGACTCCAGTCCTACTCTACTGACTATTTATTTTTTCCATAGGCAGGAAAGGATACACCTGGGTCACTGGTTTCAAGCCTTTTCCATTGCAGGTGTCTGTAATTAAAAAAGGGAACCTGTAGATTATCTATCCCACACACTCCTGATCCCAATATATTCCCAAGACCTTGTGTTCAATTGAAGAGCCTTAAAAGACTGAAAGCCACTATAATGGACCAAAGTAAGAATATCAGCAGCATGGCTAGTGTTCTACTGCTGCCAATTTGAGAAGATTTTAGGCAAACTGGTGACACAGCAAATAAGATCTAATCTGTTTCAGTAAATCCATTGCTTTTCCTGAGCCCCAAAGAGACAAAGGTGACCCTCTTCATGCCCTGTGTTAACAGTCTGGGCACAATCTCAACCTGGAACCAAAGTGCTCTGGAGAGAGAAAGAATTCACATCTGAGTTTGGGGGGTCCACGTGCTCCTCTTCAATGCTATTTTGCTTACATTCACAGCCCAAAGTAAACCTGCCTCAGACCCTCATTAGGCAGTGAAAATGTATGAGGAGTATGTACAAAAGGAGATTGCTTCCAAGCAAGTTCAACTGTAGACAGAAGGGCAGCTAAGGGGATTCCTGATAATGGCACCTAAAGTTTTTCACCCAGGACAGTCAGTGGAGAAAGATAGTCCTCTCCAAAGACAGTCTGAGTTTAGGCTGAATAAAATGACAATGAACAAAATATAACAAAAATGATCTGTTGACTTGTTACAGAGGCTACAGTTCTCAGGAGAGACCATAATTTTATCAGGCTCTGGAGCTCTAGTAAGTACTGGAAAAATGGCGTAGTAAAATCATGAGTGTCATTTTATTTGAATATAAAAAATACCAAATCTTCTAATACAAGAGACATTGGGATGTGGAATATACTGCTGGAACTTGGATAAAAAACTTTAAATTTCAGTGTTTGGATTATTCTTTCTTAGGTTCCTCACACTTAAATAATGCAAGGTGTTTATTGAGCTTTGTATTGGGGGTGGGCTTTCAGCTGCTCGCAGTGAGGAGGCTGCAGGGATGACCTCTGCGAGGAGCGGCCGTGGCTGCCCCGTGCCGGACACAGCCGGTTCCAGCCGGCTCCAACCCACCCACCGCCGGCAACGGCTGAGCCCCTCGGCCAAGATGGTGGCGCCTCTGGGAAAATGGAGTTAAGAAAGGGCAAAAACGTGACGCAGGCGGTGAGGAGTGAGGAAAAAAGGGGGAGAAAGAGCCCTGCGAGCACCGAGGTGAGAGGAGGAGGAGGAGGAGGGAAGGAGGTGCTCCAGGCGCCGGAGCAGAGATTCCCCTGCAGCCCCTGGGGAAGACCACGGTGAGGCAGGCTGTCCCCCTGCAGCCCAGGGAGGTCCACGCTGGAGCAGATATCCACCTGCAGCCCGGGGAGGACCCCATGCCGGAGCAGGTGGGTATCTCCTGGAGGAACTGCGGCCTATGGAGAGCCCACACTAGGGAAAAAGTCAGAGGGAGGGAGCGGCAGAGAGGAGCTGTTATGGAGTGACCCCAACCCCCATTCCCCATCCCCTCTCCAGGGGCGTCTGGAGTGAAGGAATGAAGCGGAGCCTGGGAAATGGAGGAGGAAAGGTGTTGGGTTTATGTTTAGCTTTTTTGTTTCTCACTATCCAAATTATTTGGCAATAAATTAAATTTAATCTTCCCCAAGTTGAGAAAAGTGATCTCCCTGCCTTTACCTCGACCCACGAGCTTTCCCATTCCTGTTCTTCCTATTTTCTCTGCACTTCGTCCTGCTGAGGAGCGGGTGGTAGTGAGTGAGCAGCTGGGTGGGCTTCTGGAATTTGGCCAAGGCTAACCTGCCCCAGGCTTTTATAAACTCTCCTCCTTAACCCTGTCTTTACATCTTCTGTTGCCTGCCTTCTGCGTCATAGCGCTGGGTTTGGTGAACAAAATTAATCTCGGCAAATTTGGCCTATTTCATGTTTACTGTGAGACAAAATATGCTCCATAAAAGCCTGTCCCTATCCTTGATTACAAACAGAGCTCAGAGTGATTAGATTAGCTGCAGATGAGTGCTGTAGGCATGAAAATTTAGGCAAGATTAATGCAATCCTCCTTTACATCCACAACTATCCTGAGGTCTTAGGTGTGCATGAGTGACAGTACATTTGTTCTGAAGAGAACTTTGAAGAAGACTATGCAAACAGAAGGTTTTCAGCTGTTGTATAAGAGAAGCAACTAGTGAAATCTCCCAGTTAATGAGCTTAGCTGAATACTCAGAGTTCCCCTGTGAAGTCTTATGACTGACAAAATATTTTTTAGATTAGCAAAATGCTAGTCTGGTGCTTAGTTATGTAGATCAAGTAATACACTCAAATAATAATCTTAAAATCAATCTTTTTACGTTATAGATAGGAGGTGAGTTCATGCAACCACAAATTTCCCTTCTCTAAATCCATGCTGGCTGGAATAAAATGCAGATACACAGATTGTAAGAGAGTATATTAAAGATATATTGTTAAAGTAACTTCAGTTTGCAGTTCGACAGGTAGGTTTTCCTGACAAAAATATCCCATGTTCCAATACTTGCATTTAAAAAGGAGCATAAAATAGTTTATTGTAGGATTCTCAAGTGGGTGTTCATTTATTATAAAATACAGTTGGAACGCATGCTGTTGTAATTGGTAAATCTATATACTGCCTCATTATAAAGCAAAGCAAAAAAATAAAGCTGTCTTTTTTAAAATATGGCTTCATCCGAACGTATATGATCTTGATGTAATGTCTATATAACCCACATTTTTGCTGTTCAGTGTAATGAGTAATCCACATTTTTTGCTGTTCAGTTTAATAAACCACTTCATATAACCTCTTCAGACTGATGAACTGTTGTTTATGACAGACTGAACTGTTTAACAGAACTAGTTCAGTCATAAATACTGTCAGGTGTATAGTTAGGGAACTGCCACCTTCCTCACATCACTGACTATTGTAGTATTCGTTCTACCTGCTGGAAGAGAGGTGCACATATTTCCTTTAAAATTTTCTCAGCGCAGACCAAGGATAGATATATACATGTTCACATGAAGGATACACCTCACCATTTTTAAGAAAGGGTCTTCTAGCCTACGTAGATGTCATGTATATATATATATATAAATGCAAATATAAAAAATGCAAATATAAACCAAACCTGAATATCTGCTAACTGAAACATTCCTAAAACTACAGGATTTTTTTTTTTAGTGAGACATAGACATGTGAAAGATACTGAGCGTATCTTTCATGTTAATGACTGATGAGCAATACCAATACTTCTTGTGTTACTTTCCTTTAGAAGTTGGGTTTTTTTACATAATTCTAACCCAAATTCCTGTGTGGCTTACCATAACTTAAATAAACAAAATCTTTAACTTAGTATTGCTCTGTAACAAAAAGGGGAGCTGAAAGTAGTAATGCGCTGAGGGGACATGTAGGCAGATTCCTCCACAGCATGATAATATTTAAATTTGAGATAATCTAGTGATGTATTACTAGACATATGCTGAACAATTTTCAGTTACAAGTTTCTTTTAGCAAAAGACTCATTTCCAATATACCTTATTCTGAATCAGAGTTGGTTAAGGAGAGTCATTTATTATTACAAGTCATTTCAGGTAGGAAAACCAGTGAAACTCAGGCGATGTAAGAGTTTCTGTGTTTTGTTTGCAGATCCCATGCTGGAGTTGCATCAGACAACCTGCAGCAAGGCCAGCAGAAATCCTTTACCTGCTCCTATGGGAATGGAAGATGGACACAGCTACTGAAACCAGCATCACTAGGTTGCTCTGGGACCTGAATGCACTTCTGATTCAGCCCTGTCTGGACACCTATTGAAGATATAGCCTGTGTGAGCGGTTCCTGAAACCCTCCTTTCTTCAGCTGTCTCAGGGAGGGGACATCTTTCTCGGCACTGTTGACCAATGCACAGTCTACTGGGACAAGAAAAGGGGACATTCTTGCCATACGAGATGCAATAGTTTAAAAAATTGGATCCAGTAAAGAAATGCATCACCTTTCATCACATGCCACCTAAAAAAGCAGATCAAGAGAAAAGAATGTGACTTCAGTAATTTATTTTATTTGCAGTTATTCAGCATATGAAGATTGGATTACAATGAAATGTAAGTACAACGTTTTCTTCTATAACACAGTAAGATATAATTCTGCTCCACTATTGTTTAAATTAGTTAATGTTCAACTTCCCCAATTTCTTTTGTCAAAATTTCAGAAAAAATTCTCCACAATTGCATACAGGGAGGGCCAATCCGGTTCCTATTTAAAGTTTTGATGGAAATGGCATTTTCTCACAAACTACTTTGGCCACGTCAAATTCATATTTTGTAATTAAAATTCCCTGGGGAATTTTTCAACCAGCTCTACTAAGTATTCTCTATAACCATCCTTTTTCTTGAAACAGTGTTAGGGACAAGACAGGACTCGGGGTAAAATTATTAGGGATTTTTACTACTCAGGGCTGACCAACTTGAGACCTTAAGATAAACTTTCTCCCCAACATTACATGCAAATGGTCATCTGCTCTGCAAATCACAGCCTAAGGTATTTGTAGGGCAACCAGATATAAGGAACAGCTAATGGTCAGCTAGGAAACATTCAGTTTGAGGGAATTCTTGTGCATCACGTAGGAAGTCTGAAGCAGAGATGGGGTAGAATTCTCCCAGCTTGCTTTCTTCTCTTACAAAACCCTGCTTCATCCATAATCACAGTCTGTTACTGAGGCAATGTTTCCCCACACAGCAGCTTTGCTCACTGCAGAATCCAGGCAATTTCCCAGATGCCATATATAAAGGTCCTGAGATACTGTCCAGCCCCCGCTCCCCATTAAAAAACACCCTATGGATCACACAATTAAACATTGTATTAAAAACATGTAAAACACAAGATAATGCCTACAAGCAGTGTGTCCAGTAAAAATCTGCACACCTAGTCTGTAGGTTAATACATGTACAGTCCAGATGTGCACACCTGCCTTTTGGTGCAAAGTACGTTCAGTAGAGATGTAATCATCAGATAATTTAACAGCTGTTCTCAAACAAGTCTCAATTAATTATGGGAGGAATATGGTTCTTTACAGAGGAAAATAATTTTGCCATATAAGGGTGATTTTCACCAAAAGCATCAGATATCAAGATATCAGGGCAAAATCCAAGTTTCTGTTGAAAAATCTGGAGGAACTAGGGGCTCTTGGTATAACTAGTGCTGAATAATTTGTTAACATGGGAAAATAACACATTTTACTAATCTCAGTCTAGAAACTGTTAAATCTGTTTTCATAAAACTTTCCATTTTGAGACAGATACCAAGCACAGGAAATTTCAGCCTGAGCAGCTAAGGATTAGCAAAGTAAAGTACAAATGAAAGCAGGATGCTAGGGTAGGAAGAACTAAGGAACCAAAATAGAAGTAGCATTGCATAAACAGATAATAACATGTCATACTTCAGTTCTGCAGATGAAAGGGAGTTCTGCTTGTGCAGCTCTCTGCTGTGTCTTCTTATGAGGAGAGAATTTTTCTTTTCTCCAACATATATATTATTCCTTTTAATTTGCTAGAGAGCTCACTCAGATTGACTTGGTTTGTGTCATTATTGTCTCTGTACTGTTGAATTTACCTGAAATATGGAACAACTGTTTTAGGTGAATTCTGCATTAAATTAAATCACCAAAATATGTAATAGTAGAGTATGGACAAGAGACAGATATTGGGGTGACTCAAGCAGAGACTTGGAGGCTATAGACCTACCAGCATAATAAAGATTAAGCATTCTGAGTTTATTTTTCTCCATATATATTGCATGTCTTGAAGAAGGATTCATATGAGTCAGACGAAACCAGTTCCTGAACTGGCCAGGGGATTGTGCTGTACAAAGCTGATTGTTCAGACCGTTGGGCACCTTGGCTTGGAAGACATGTCGTAGAAGAAATAAGAGTCTATAACTGTGGAAATAAATAACTCTCAGAGAAAAATTACAAGGCTCTGAGAGAATACGTATATTTGTAATAAAACAGTGCACATGTGCGTGAGCACTGAGACTTGATCATGTAGCGTGTTAAATTGTAAGAAGAGTCTCTGCTGTGGCTTTAGCACCAGCTACCACCGCTCTCCCCAGGGAACTCTCTGATGCCCTTCAGGAGGTAACACAGGCCATGGACCCCCTCTGGGGGCAGTGAGGGGGTAGGAGGCTTCTGCCAGAGGCCAAGACAGTCTCACAGTGCAGGTAAGGATAATCACAGTGTGACCAGGGCCACGGGGGTGGGGAAGGGACTTGGGACAGCAGGGTTTGCTAGGCTGCAGGGAGTCTGAGTGGCTGCTAAAGGTGAGAATCTGCAGGACAGGGCCCAAAAGTCTGATATCTTCTAGAAAAAGCGTTTGAACATCCACTCACCCCACCTTGTTAATTCAAAAGGGCTCCGCTTTACATACATAATTTGTCATTATACGCATTTGGTACAAATTTTAGATACGAAACATTTCTGACAAAATTTGTCCAAAATGGTCTCTGTTCGGGTCATCTTTTGAGTTATCTTTTGTGACTCATCCTTTATCATCAAACAAATATATTCTACACTTGATTCCTAGCCTGAAAGTTGATGACTGAGTCTTCATGTATCACAGCTGGTAGGGAGTTAGACCTGTACCCTGAAGCCAAAATAAAGCACTGTGGATTGACACAAAGCTTAAAATCTAGCACTTACATGGACTAGTGATTGGATGGAAAATGACACATTGTTTTTAAAGTGCAGATGTGTAAACTTCAGCTGAAGCCATATCTGCATATAAAGCCCTGCCAAAATAAAGAGTATAGTCTGCTGAAATTTCTGCTGACCTTACCATGTGCAGAGATCTGCCAGCTTTTGAGCTTCAGCTTTCCCACTTCTTAAAGGGCAGCATCTGGACTAGTCAAACTGTACAGGAGGTTTTCATAGAAAGAAGGATAAGTGTTCTTCTCCCCTAGATTTATTATTAGTTTATGAACAGAAATTACTTTCTGTTGGAACTCCTACTTATTTGGTAGAATTTAGGAGGAGGCTGAAACTCAAAAAAGCTAATAAAAGTATGAGACAAAAATGATGGAAACATTAAGATACATATAACTGGAATTTTAAGTACATGCATAGTTTGAGTTGAAAATCTTTGTACAGAAAAAGAAATTGTTACATGTAATAAATAATGCCTCTGCTTCATTTTTTAGGGAAAAAAAGTTTGTAAGTATGGGATATAAAAGATAATTTTTTTATTTTTAATGTATCAGGGATGTGTTTATACCTGCTACTTATGGGACAATAAATTCCAAATACATTTCAAATAGAAACTAAATAACTAGATGGTTTAAACAAATTCTTTATTAACCTGAAAGGAGTAAAAAAAAAAAAAAATCTTCTATTTAATAGAAGTTCTGCTGTGTTCTGCTGTTCTATATCAATAATTGTAATATTATTCATTAGAATGTTATTTACAAAAAAAAATCTCTTGATGCACTGATTGAAATATGTATTTTAAAATTTCAAAGCTCTCCAGCAGAATTAGGTACTATAATACTAAGTCAACAGTTAGAAATGCCACTCTGACCTTACAGTTGTGTTATCTGAATACGAAGGGAGGAATGTGATACACGGGCAGCCTAGGAGTGCTGCAGTCATTACAAAAAAACCTTGTCACAGGATGTGGCCCAGTGATAAACAAGGTCAGGCTAGCATGCCATCTGCCCATGGAATATCATGTCGATGTGTTGTTCTGGGTCTTTTACAGCTACACTGTTTTCAATCATTTAGGAACAGAAGCAAAATTCCTTTGGAAAAGAAAAGCTTACTTAACAGCTAATTAAATGCAGAGCAAAATAGGCAAAAACCAGAAACACAGAAATATGTTCTTTGCATGACAGTGGCAGCTGTGGTTGAAAATCCTACCATCTCACAGCACGCATCAGTTACGAGTGCTTTAAAAGGGAAGGAGGCGAGGTTTGGCTGTCCTCCTTTGGAAGGTGTCTTTCTGGGAGCTGTTACCTTATTGGCACTGGGCTGCGTATTCTGGGCTCCTGTGGAGGGAAAGAATTATCATTCCTCAGCCGACTGTCTCATGCTCTGTGGACAGTGTGACTGAATTGGCTGGAATAAAGCAAATCTTATTAAAATTGTGTTTAAGACTGTTTCAGGAATGGAACTTTGAGAAGGCAACACTGGCAGTCAGAACGATGCCTTTCGCTTTCATTTCTCAAAAGGATTATTCACAATTCTACAGACATAAGGTACAATAAAAGCACATGCAGAGTGGACATGAAGTCCTTTTCCTGTTTTATCTTTCCTTGTAAAAAGTAAAATTATCTCGCCTTTGATTTTTTGAAAGCAAATAATTAAATGTATTAAATAAATACATTTGTTTTTCTCAAATTCTGTCATTTTTTGCAGTTTATTCCCCTTGAAGAGATATAATTCCTACTGGCTTCACTTGCAGGCATTTGTGAGTCAATCAAGGAGTAGCTGACATTTTGTGTTCTTTTGAATTACAAGAAGTAGTTGACTTCCTGTTCAAGATACCATCCATTTACACCACTCTCTAAATTCCTCCGCAGAAAGCTTTTAATTCAAGGAAAACTGCACTGGCAAAAACAGAAATGTGAAGAAAAAAAACAATGGTATGTTTTGTTATCACACCCACTTAAGATATCTACATGAATGCATTGCACAGGCATCTATCCACATTACAATCACGAAGCATTCACGCATTGCAGTATGGGAGGCCCCTTCTTCCCCTAAACAGCGGAGAAACTCGGCCTGCCCCCGCTTGAATGCACAGAAGTCCTGAGAATGGCCATTATCAGCCTTCAGCAAATTGCAGCCCTTGCATTGCACGCTGCCCGGAGATTGCTCTTTTTTCTCCTTTCTTGAGAAATATGAATATCAAAGGCCTGTGAAAGGATGGGCAGGTGGTGATCGGCAGCCTCACACAATAGTCAGCAGATCTGGCCAGCTTTATCAAAGGGAAAAGAAAAAGCAGATTTCTACAGGGGGAACAAGAGCTACCCAACTTCCCTGCACCCTCAGGTCCACATCTCAGAGGTGGCACGGCCTTCTAACTCCTTACAGATTTCACTGAAATACAGTCAAGTGCAAAATTGGATGTATAAAATACCTTTACTATGCACTTCTTTCAAAAGGTCAAAGGTAGCCCAAAGTTTCTTTGCTTGCTTTTATTTTCCACTGTGTATCTATGGACATGCTTTTTCAGTATTTTCAAACTTTCATTTCCCCTCTCTTTCTAGTTTCAGTATATACATTTGCATTTTGAAAAGTAGTCAAGCATATATATTGATTTATCAAATATATAAAATATATTTGGTAGAGAATATGATCTACAGATAGACATATGGAATTTCAAAGACTGTCATGATGGGTTCTTTACAGAAATAAATAGATGGGATCATGACGAGAATTTTGATACTGGTTTTTAGCATAGGCAGATTTTCACTCGGTATTTTTAGACGAAGTTTTTAAAGTACTTTTGAGAGCACATTCCAATGATTTTTGTTCTTTAGTAGTGAGCACCATAACGTTGTCCAGAAAATCATTCACATGCATGCTTATGGTCATGGAAATGATTTTAAAGGTCAGTTGAATTCCCCAGTATTAAAAGGTATGCATGAATTTCGGTCTCTGAATTGGTCAAGAAGCAGGATCTGTCTTAAGAAGAGCCCAACAAAAACAGAGGTTGTATGTCAAGGCTAAAAATAAGGGACAGATTATCAGTCACTGTGGTTTAGCAGAATGCAGCTGACGACCTAATGTGGCTTGGAGGTCTCCCTGAGAAGTGCCTACGCTCAGAACTCCACAGCTTTATTCTCTGAATCCATGGCGACTTCATGATGTGAATGGACAAAAGAAGTAGCATCTTTTTTACTTGCTCCATCAGCACATTTGCTAAAGCTCACAATGAATATAAAAGTCCTCAGTTTAGAGTAGAGCTGCTGCTTAAAGCCTTCGGTGAAACTGGGCCTAAGCATTAGGCAGTATCCTGCAGGTGGGATCTTCTCCAGCTATTTTAGCAGACACTCCATTGAAGAAGAAAGTAGTGATGGTGCACCAGCTTTGAAAAGATTAGGGAACTGTATGACTTCTATACTGTCTCATGTTAAATGAAAGAGATGCTCACTTCCAATTTGTCTAGATAATTAGTAGAGACAGATGTATTTGCTTCCATTTCACAAAATACATGCGTTAAACTGAAAGTAAGTCTTTGGGTTTACATTTCTCAGCTACTATTCATAAATTCAGTTTACAACAGAAATGAAGGGCTACTTTATTTTCCACATGAACACTGATTTAAATTCTATTTAAGTATACCCTTAAATTATGTTTCAATGTGTGACCCCGGAAATTTAAATACTGTATTCACTATCCTACATGCTTGGGTTTAGAATCTATTTTCCTAGAGAGAGTTTCTAAGGGAAAACAAGACAGCCTTTGAGAATAAGGGTCTCAGCCCTTATTCTGCAATGTAGAGAATGTTTTTCTTTATCTGTTGACATTTTTAACTTCATTCTTTATATAGGTTGCTAATTTGCTACAAATCTCATGTGTTTGCTCTTTCACCACCAAAGTCCAAGTGCTTCTTGTTCAGTTCTGTTACAGGTCAGGGCTCTGATTTTGCCCTGAATCCCTCCACTTCTTCAGGTTTTTCTGTTCTTCTGTTTTTACATGTGGCACTCATGTCCAGTCTGGGAAATTATTCATGCTTTTTATCATTCATTTTACTTCTCGTATACTTATTTTGTGTTTATTCCACTGCTAGCCACCAATATTTCATTGACTTCAGTAAACGTTAAACCGACCTCAGGGGAGCTTTGTTGCACTTCCAAAGTTTGTCAAGACGAGCTATACTAATTTTCAAAATGGGAGAAAAAAGCATATTAACCCTACCAATAATCTGGCTTGCGTGTGAGTGTGACTGAGGGCGGACAAGAGATAGTCCTTTCCGGAGTCCTGAGAGTCTGTACACAGACCAGGCTCCGCTTAAAGGGGGCTGGATTTATGTAGCCATCACTGCAGGAGGAGGAACGGTCACTTTCCTGCAGCACAGTCCAACATTTGGTGGAGATTAGACACCCAGAAAAAAGCATAGTAGTAGTAGTAACAGTGGTAGTAAAGGTCCTGTTAAAAGGAAAAACAGTTAGGCACAGTGCTTTCTCAATAGCTGATTAAAGAGAAGGCAGAGAGGAAAACATACACCTGCACAAGGTGGGAATGGTTGAAAGAGATTTGTGAGTTATAACATTCTTAGAGGAAGCTTTTGAGGAGAGTAAGACTGGGTACCACTGCTAGTAATGAAGGTAGACTAGAGAAGAAAGCAGAGATGGGCTCTTTCTGGAGAGAAAAATATGAAAAGCATTGGAGAATGGAAGAGAAGAAAGCTCCTGTTTCCTTTCCAAGTGCACTTGGTAAACAAAAGAAACTTTGCTCTGTCCCTTGGGGCAAATATTTGACTAGAGCTGTGTGAAGCACTTATGTCTCCGTGAAATTTCACAAAATAACACACAAAATTCAGTTAGCGCAGCTGGAGTTCAGTGTTGGTGGTTTTGATAAGGCAGTGTGGAAAAAGTTAAACAATTTCATAAAATACCTTCCCATATACTCAGGGATACGTCAAAGTCACGTAAACCTTTAAAGCGACTCCTACTAGGGTAGGCAAGAACAACCTCACAGAAATGCCGATGAAATATTTCCTCCATTCTCTAGTCCAGGAACGGAAGGAAAAAAAAAAAATCTGAGATGCTTCCATGAGAGCAAGGGTAACTCATGTGAGTTATCCTACAGGTAGGTACGTGTTAAAAATTAGAGAAGGTACAAATCAGGGCAGCAGTAGTTTTAACAGTCTTTCACATGAGACTGTTAAAAGAAGAAAGAAAAATGTTATACAATGGATGTCTGTTTTCAAGTGACAAACTAAGCCAATGAAGCTTCTCTTTGGTCATTTCCATTGCATTGTCATTCCGTACATAGAGCCAACAGGAATATTATAGAAAAACTACTGATAATGCAAAGATAACAGTTTGGAACAAAACACTCAATCGAAACAGACATTTATAACACACGGGTAGCTGTGAGTTCCTAAATATCTCAGCACGCATATATGGTCATCATATAGAAATGTAAGATAACTACAGATGATAAACTTCAAAACATAGCCCCAGTGGCAAATTTTTGTCTTGCTATTAAAAGTTGTATTCCATCTAAAACTATTTACATTGTGTGTCCATGGTCACTTTCCTCTTTTTTATTTCTCATATATGAGCCTTTGTTTTCTAAACACTTTTTTTTTCAGTTTTAATCAGTCATCTGTAATGACTCTTTCTTGACATGAACTTTTGGTTCTTTGATAATCTCTAGCCATTGCTTATATTTTTATTCTCAATGCTTTTAATTCTTATACTTAAGTTCTTTTGTTGCGCTTTTTCAGAAATGCTTTCCATTTTTGCTGCAAGTCCGCACTTAATCTGTGGCTTGGCTTGGATGTTTTAATGTGATACTCATTTCTTATTCTCTTTACCTCCCACACTTCTTCAAATCTTTCCCTTCGTGGTCCTCACTTAGTTCTTGTGCTTATTATGCTGCTCTTTAACTCCTACACTTGCTGTGCATTTGTTTAGCAAGAATTTATTTTATCCTTCCCAAGGCTTTTATTCCTTCAGCCTAAGGAATTCAAAACAGATTCCCTACTGGGTGTTATCTTAATCAGAGAGGTAGCACTCCAGGGCTCACTCTCCACTAACAAGTCCCTCTACACAGCATTTCTCTTTGAGCCCTTAATATTTTACTCCAATTTTACAGAAATTTAAAAGTTGGGAGACTTACCAGTAAATTAAAATGTTAGATGTTTCAGCTTTTTATCTTTTAGAGACACTATACTGCATTTCTTCTCTTGAGACAAATTTCAAATGTTCAAATGTTGCAATTGAGCTCTTTAACAGAACACAGGCCTGAAACTCAGCTGAGGAATCCTATTTATGACAAAACCTAGACAGAAATATTACATATAGGTTAAGAATGGCCACAGATCAGATTAGACAACATCATTTTGTACACTTTAATAATACATCAAGGAAAAGGATCTGAAAATCGAGAGAAAGTGCTCCCAGTAAACACAAAGAAGTACTAGAAATTAATGTTAATGAACTACTTAATCTGAGTCTTTATTCTGGAATTTGATGTATACGTTTGGAAGGCAAGAACTGTAATGCATGATGAGCGCTAGAATTGAATGGAAAGTAAATTGTGGCGAGAGTAATTAAGGAAAGATGGGAAACATTTGTCGTGGTTTCAGGTCAGCTCAGTCGGTAACAAAGCACCATGAAGCCGCTCGCTCACTCCCCACCCCCTCGCCTGGCCACGTTGGGATGAGGAGAAAATCCAAAGGCAGGCTCGTGGGTCGAGACAAGGACTGGGAGGGATCACTCCCCACTTATGGTCACAGGCAAAAGACAGGCTCAGCTTGGGGAAAAAAAAAACCAAAATCCATTTCATTTACTACAAATCAAAACAGAAACAAACCACAAGGGTATTAGGAAGGGAAACCAAACATCAGAACAACCTCCCCCCACCCCTCCCGCCTTCCCGGCTCAGCTCCATTCCCGGTGCTTT
>VYZV01035237.1:641273-745791 GCA_013401275.1 Pandion haliaetus | reverse complement strand
GCGAATTCTTCCAGCAACTTCTTAAAGGGGCCGCCTCTGCAGCCCCCCTCCCCCTGCCACCAAGGAAAACCACGCCACACAAACCCATAACAACATTGTAGCTTGATTCTTTTTCCATTAAAAGAAATGGAAGTTTTATCACAGACTTTAAGAGCAGGAATGAATGCATTTTTGTTGTTTTTTACTAGCATTTAATTCTACATCTTGCCAAGACAAATTAAACAGCCTAAATATCCTAAAATTCGGGTTAAATTGAAATTGTAAATTTGTTGTCTATTTCCCCTAACCACAGAAAGCAGTTCATGGAATTTTTAAAAACTTAGGCAGCACAAGTTGCTAGGACTGTAGAGATATCTCTGGGCAGTCTTGATCACGGTCCAAACAAACTAAAATTGTCCAGCTAAATTAAAAAATGCAAATACTAACATATCAGAAAATAAAATATATTACTTTCAATTAAGATATTCACTGAAATATTATAACTTGTCATCTTGATGCTCAGTGAGCACTGCTTACGTAAACTTAATGTTACTACCTTGTTTAATTCTGTAATGGAATATCATAGAATCACAGAATCCCAGAATGGTTTGGGCTGGAAGGGACCGTAAGGACCATCTCGTTCCACCCCCCCTGCCATGGGCAGGGACACCTTCCACCAGACCAGGTTGCTCAAAGCCCCATCCAACCTGGCCTTGAGCACTGCCAGGGAGGGGGCAGCCACAACCTCTCCGGGCAACCTGTGCCAGTGCCTCACCACCCTCACCGTGAAGAACTTCTTCCTTACATCTCATCTAAATCTACCCTCCTCCAGTTTAAAGCCATTACCCCTCGTCCTATCACTACATGCTCTTGTAAGAAGAAGTCAGAAGTCCCTCTCCAGGTTTCGTGTAGGCTCCCTTTAGGTACTGGCAGGCTGCTCTAAGGTCTCCCTGGAGCCTTCTCTTCTCCAGGCTGAACAACCCAAACTCTCTCAGCCTGTCTTCCCAGGAGAGGTGCTCCAGCCCCCTGGTCATTTCCATGTCCCTCCTCTGAACGCACTCCAACAGGTCCATGTCTTTCCTGTGCTGAGGACCCCAGAGCTGGACCCAGTACTGCAGGTGGGGTCTCACCAGAGCGGAGCAGAGGGGCAGAATCCCCTCCCTTGACCTGCTGGTCACACATCCTTTGATGCAGCCCAGGGTAAGGTTGGCTATATTGTTAGATATATAGTGTTATTTTAACCTTATTTACTAAATATGTAAAGACTGGGAATACCTCATGCAGAATATCCTAAATCTCACAGGATGAAGTGCTGTGATCTGCACTACCATGTTCCATTGCTCTCCACCTCCCAACGTGTATATGCGGTATGTATGCCATTTTAAAAATTACAAAGCATACATTGCCCACTGTACTGTGGTCCTGTCACAGCTGTAGGTGTGTGCTTCAATGTTCATGCAATAAGTAAAAGTCAGGGGGAAGCCCACATCTTCCACTAGTAAGGATAAAATATGAGCAGGGATAATTTTTCAGAAGTTGATTTGCAACAATCACATTGACCTAGCTGTTGATGAGAGGATGTAAATGTCAAAGGAGGTGATTGATGATAGGATGTAAAAGTCAAAGGAGACCTACCACCAGCCAGGCACAGCAACCGCCATTAATGAGGGGAAGACACTCTCACTTTGGTTATCAAGAGTCCCAGAGGTCTTTGTTGGAAACATATCTATGTTGTGTGTGACACTGTCCCCAGAGAGGGGAAATGCTGAACTGATCATGGTTGAGAAGACGAGACAGGAGGTGCTAGGCTGGAACACCTACCCCTCTCCTCCCTAGGAACATCTAACTTACCAATCCATTTCAACCACATGAACCAGGAAGGTGATGGTCCCAAACACACTGAGGTCCTCCAAGGTTTGGGAAAATTAAAGGTGGCTCCTGTAACCGCTCTTTCACTGGCAGAAAAGGGGGAACAAGTGCAGATGATTTTGTCTGGGCTGCTCAGGGTGGTGGCTGGTTAAGCAGTCTGCACACAGGTCCTGACTTGCCAGTCAGCCCACAGGCAGATCTGAACCAGGCACGTGATGCTCTTCGTGGTGCCCACCAGCTGGTTCAGGCAGGGGCAGCGAGGAGACGTGAGAAGGCATTGGAGTCATTTGGGGTAAGCCCAGGTGACATGATGGGTGGGTGAAGGTATTGGGCACGCTATTTTGGATGGGGGAGGGAAACTCAGGAATAGGACAGAATCTGTAGGAGCTGGGTTTCACTAGTTCTACTGCTTATAGCACAGCATTTTAATAATAGAATTGGGTTGTTTAATTTACACAGCATAATAGAACAATATTGCTTCTCTGATAGTACAATGATAGGAAGTTAGACTTAAGTCTGAATATATTTCACATCTATAGAAACCTTACACAAGCTCTCAGACTGTACACCATGTATTTCTGCATGTACATTTTCTGTAAGGAAGTGGTTGATATTTTGCAGTGCAGGGGGTAGTTTAAGCTTTAAAAACACCTATATTTGACCTGTGTTAGACCTATATTTGAAAAGGAAAAAAAACCCACCAGCAGATTGATCAGACTTCTGCTTCAATTTCTGTTTGTTAAGGAAGACAGAAAGAAATAAAACTATTGTATGTTGTGTCTGTAAGACTGAAAGGAAATGGTATGGTTAATTCAAGACTTTGTTCTGTACTTATTTGTGTGATCACTTTATTCATGACAACACATTATTTAATAAATAAGATTAGGGAGTAGTAAAGTTGCATCTGCTTCAGTATGCTGTGATCTTACAAGCTGCACTTCCCTAGGTGAATATTCCTTTTCTCCAGCAGAGGAAAAAAACAAAAAAAGAAAAACCAAACCCCAAACAAAGACAGACTGAAGCCCATATAGATTAAAATATAAAACAAAACTACATTTTGTGAATCAAGTCTAATGCTATTTTATATTTTATCAGTTTAGATGCCTGTTTAAAACAATATTCTATTCTAGATGTCCATAAAATACCTGAAAAATAGTTTAGAGACATTTTCCAGCATCACTAAGGAGCACAATACACAGTACACATGCAAATAATCTACTGAAGGGTGTACAAAATTTAGTCTTTTCTACCTGCCATAGAATACTACTGTATCATTGATCCTTGCATGGATCAAAAATGGGTGGTTTTTAGCCTTTACTGTTATTGTTTGTACTTCCTGCTGAAGGCAATAAGATATAAAGAGGAAATCCATACTGGGAGCTACAAGGTCAGATATGCATTTTAGATAATTTTCCTGCGGTTGATCTGGCAGTTGAAATCTCTGGTAATGTTTGTGAAAACTTCCTTAAAATGTTCACATTTAATTGCTTAATCTTCTAACTGTCCCTTTTACACTACATTTAATTCTTAAGTCTTTTTCATACTTGAAAAAGTGCTGGCTGTCACTTATTTAAAAGAAGTTGAAAACTGGAGCTTTGTTCTTCCTTTATGTAGTAGCTATGGACGACCTTTGAAAAACCATGTGACAGTAGATAGCTGTCTAAAGTTTGCAGCAAGAAAACCAACTATGTGCTCAAAGGCAAGGATTAATTTGTGATTACTGTGTAGCATTTGTGTATTCCTGCTTCATTCATAGCTGAGATAACTGGAGTCCCCAAAGTAAAGAGGGATTAAGGACACAACTCAGAAATAGCACTCTGAAGTAAAACTCTTAACTTATACATCACTGATATGTCAGGAATGACTCCTTAAAAAAAAAAAAAAAACAACCAAAAAAACACCAAAACACCCACAAAACAATGACTTAAATACCATGGCAGATAACAAATCTACAGTGAAAAATTTCTCATATATATTTTGGTAAAGAGCTGAAACAGTACTGAAACTACAGTGACCAAAAGGAAAGGTATTCAGGCGTGAATGACTGCAGGAATTAAGGAAAACTGTAGTAAGCACGGGGAAACTTTGCTAAGAGGGGAATCCTCTGACCGAACCTGTTTTGCGTACCAGAAACCAGCCCCTGAGAACAAGGAGGAGGAAAGTTCAGAGTATCAAAAGCCATATTTATTGCTAGCACAGAAATCTCATTTCCTGATAGGTTAAAAAAAAATCGAAGGTTTTTTGAAGAAAGCAGCAAGAAGGAAGAAGTTCATCTTCAACTCGGGTAAAACCAAAACGGCATGCGCACACCCCACCGCCCAGTTTCCCAGAGCAAGCTATGAGGCACGCGGCAAGGGGGGAAGGAGTTATGTTTTGAGTCTTTTCTCCCAGCTTGTACTTTTAAATGTAGCATGTGGGAGTGGAAATATTATTGAATGTTTCTTCTGTCTCCTGTGGTCAAAGAAAACATTAAAAATAGTTAATCTCCAAACAGCAGCAGTGCTATTGACACCCTGTGCTATGGTTATAGAAGCCGAGAAAAATCCTTAGAATTAAAGCAGATGCCTAATACAAATGGAAGGCACAACTTCAGCTGAACTACTCCCTCACGCTCTGCTGGTGTTTGTAAGGTGGAAGGATGTCCCCTGACAGCTATGGCTATAAGAGCCACAGCCACTCGTTGCAAATCATCTCTTGTAAATTAGGTGTATTGGCTAAATTTGTATCATCTCCTCATTATATCACCTACAGGTCCAACTGCTCCTCTGGCTCCAACAAGTGGCTGCATAAATGCAACACGCTATTGTCAGTTGTCTAATCAAGAATTCAGCCTTTTTTTTTGTCAGCGCAGAACCAATGTAGTTGCATTAAGGCAGCAAGTGCAGGTAAAGCAGTTTTGCAATGAAGTACTCGGAGTGGTTGTAACCAAAGAGAGGCCTGGTAATCAGAGACTTGATGGTTGTTTCTCACAAACTCTTAAGGTTTCATTTGGGGATGGTGTCATCAGGTGCAGGAGACACAGAATTCTCTGTTAGTCGTTATCTGGTAACCTATAGGACTCCTACGTAATCCGTATCCTATGCAATTGGTATAATTAAATATAAAATATTAATGTCCTGAAATGTTTTCAGATCTGAGTGATAATTTGAGCTTTCTTTCAAAGACAGAATGTCTCTTGTTCAAACAGCAATTCAATGATCCATAGGTTAGCTGGGATCCATTTTAGCAGCACACTGAATAACACTCTTCAAAGTAAGCACAGAGAAAGGAGGAATTACAGAATGAGATGAGGCTATATATTAAATTATGTAAGTGATCAAATTTCTTCTGCCTCTGAAATGTGAGATGGTTGTAAATCCTTATTTTAAAACTTCCTATTAAATCTACCAACTTAACTAAAAAATCTGTAGTCAATCCTGGTACAAAATGGGCACTGCTGAAAAAGAAATACAAAAACGTCCGCAACGTAACTGTCAAAGCAATGTTTTAATCTGTTTAGGTGTCTGAGAACAGTGGCAGTGCACGAACTCAGTCTATTGCCAGCAGTTTATTAAAAGCCATACACATAGGTTGCCCTTGTTCTACACAAGCAATTCATTTCAACAGTTTTGTATGCAGATTAGGATCAATATATGGTTCAAAGAACCAGTATTAATGCTTTGAGAAATTGCTTTCTCTCCTGTGATATTTTAAAATATAAATCTTATTCTGTTCATTGTCATTCAGTAACCAGATTTGTAAACAATTTACATTTTGCCTGAAGTCAGATAATCCTATCATTATTTAATCTCTTTAAGCACAGACAAATATCTAGATCTGGATGTGTGTATGGGAAAGTGCTGTGTAAACAGCAAGACAACAAAAATTAGGAAAAAAACCCACAGAAATATAAAATATTTGCAAATAATTATACTTCTGGAGAGTACTCTTTTTTTTAGCTACCTCAAAATTTGTGGAGTTGTTTTATTCACCCTTGCAAAATCAAGCACAAGGAGAAAAGATGAACACTCACACACAAAAGGGAGACTGTTTTTTAAAAAACGGGTTGGGATTCCTCAGTTAGCTCAACACTGAATTTTTTTCTGGACCGTTTTTTCCTCATTCTTCATGGCATAAAATTCTACACACTGAAATTTGACTTTGTGAAGCTGTCACATTCTTACTCCACAGATCATTTTCTTCTGTCTGATTAGCATCATATCCATTCATTTATTGAAATCACTACCTTTCTTCTTACGCCGCTTAGGTTTGGAGAGCAAACAAGCCTGAGTTCCTTCTTTTCTGTGAACCCAAGTGATTCCAAAATGGTCTATCATCACGGTATTCTTCTTGACTTTGGAGGTTGTAAAGTAGAAGTGAGCCCGCACTCTTCACTTCTCAGCGTCGTTGAGCCGCAGCTCAAGCCCTAGCCAGCGGAGCAGGAAATACTCTTAGCTCGCCATTACAGGCAATCGCCCAGGTTGGATTGGAGAGCAGACATGAATCACTCTTCCTTACTCCAACTATCCAGAAGCTGGTTAGGAATAAACTGTTCCACGAAAAGAAGGGATGCAGCCATAAATACTTTGGGAAAAGGGCATTCAGTCCGTCTTTGGCTTCCCGCTGTGTCAGTGTAGCTGTATGCTACCTTTTACAGTAGAGTGTAACTTTATGGGCCAAGCTGTTGGATGCATCTTGATTGACTTGTGTAAAGTTGTAGAGATGTCTCTGAGAGCAAAATTTGGCCTACTCTTACCGTGTTGCTGAGGACTATAGAGAAGATACAAAGAATCCATTCTGACTCTGAAAGATTGAATTAGAAGGAATAATGTAAGTAAAAAACAGCTTTTTACTTGCGGATTTGCTCATTTACTATGTATTCTCTTAACCATAAAAATCCTGAGACTCCATAGAGCTACATCTACTGAATCATTTTTCAGAGATGAATCATACTTTAATAGTTTTCCATATTAGCATATGGGTTTTCATGCTTCTAAAAAAATTAAGTTTATTTTCTTTATATTTCAAGTTGATTAGTGTGCAGGCTCTTACCTCGCGCTACTCAGAACTGGTCAACAATTTAACAACCAATTTAACAATACACTCTTGATCAAAGTGCCATCAAGCTAATGTTAAACAATTTTCTTAATCCAAATGCTGTTATATAATGGTTGTTGGGGGTTATCTGATAATTCATCATGCATCACTGATCCAGCAAGCACACAAGCAACTATTTCAAAAACTTTCTGTGCTGTTAGAAATTATTTCCTGCCCTTCACTGAGTAGGAACTGACTGACACTATAAAAGGTTTAGAATACAAATCTCCCTTTACTGAGAGGAATACACTCAATTCCTTGGTTTCCATAGAGCTCAGGAATTCAGTTTTTGCCATTTTTATCAAGCACACATGACATAATCAAAGGCAGGAGGCCTGTGTCCTTGCAGACTTTCCTTGGTTGGTTTGTACATAAAAATTCTGTGAGATAATCTGTCTACAGCTTGCTGTCAAAGATGTGACCTTCGTTTTCTTCTGCTCTGATCACATGTTCCCACTTCCTCTGGTGTACTGGATGGTTTGGACAAGCTTGCCAATATGGTCAGAAAATTAACCTTTAATTTTGTGGTGTAGCTGCCCATCAGGTTAAGCTGCAAGATGGCTGCATGATTTTCTGTATCATGCATGTGCATCATGCTATCCATATTTCTTTAAGCAGTACCTGCCTGTGGGACGCAAATAGTAAGCTGTTTGGAACAAAACAGGCCATCCTATGCTCTTTCTGTTTCTATTTCCTGGAAATGACAGGGAGCAGAACTTTGCAATTACAGAGAAGTTTGGGAAAGCCCTTTCAAAACACCTTGGGGAGGCAAGTCACACGTATTGCACAGATGATAGCCTGTCTTGCAATGATGTTACCAAACGCATCTTCTTGTATACCAGTCTGAAAGGATTTGAAAATGTTTATTCAGGTATTCTGGCTTTTTGTTTAGGTGTGGGGGAGATCAGCAGAAAACCAAGAGCCAGGTATACCACTTTGGCCATTTCCTTTTGGACTGCCAAAATCCATTTTTCTTTTTGAAAACACTGAGCTTCAATCACCTGACACTAGATGCTACATCTGGTGTTCTGGTAAGGAGAATGTATGTACTCTGAGTTTTTGTTGGGAAAGTTGATGTTTGGTAAAATTTTAAGCTACTGAGGTGAAAGATAATTATAAAATGAGACATGACCCTGTATTTAATATTAAAGAATAGAAGAAACAGACCTGGAGACATTTCTATGTGAGCAGAGCTTGCAGCTGTGCACAGCAGCCTGAAGAAGTAGGAGTTGGGAGTTAAAATTATTTTGTGGCCAATCCTTAATTTTTCCTGACAAGTTCATCTAAGCATTAATACACCATCATATCAGTAACTGAGTAATTCTGATTTTTTCAAATTTCTTTCTAGTCTATAACCAGTAAAAATTCAATGGCACCCCAATCACAGTGGGTATTAGCCCTGGGAATCTTTTTGTTTTAAATTTAGATGCTGTAGGAATGGAATTGCATTTTAAAATATTACAGCAGTCTGTCAAGTTTTAAAAAAAATTATGCACAAAATCATCCATAGCGCAAAAGGAAATGGGGAAAAAGTGCCCAGTACTCACGCTGCTATTTAGCATTTCAAGATGGGAAAGATTTCCAATCTATCGTGCTGCTGAAATGAAGTGGTAACATATTTCTTCATGTATACAAATAGGCAAATATTGAACTATTCTTTTCAGTGAACACAAAAGTAACTTGGTATGTTACTTGAACTGCTTGTATTCTAAAATGCAGAATACTATATGTATTCTATAATAGAACATATATAATTTTAGGGCAGCTGATAACTTAAAAATATTTCTGACAGTTCAAAAATGGTGATTCATTTTATGAAGTACCAAATAACAGAAAATGTTAACTGTTAGTAAAACAGCATATTTTAGCAAAATGGGTTTATATATCCATTGAAATAAATTGTCAGATAATAGTTAGATGGTAGGAAAAGTCAGAGGAAATAATTTTGAAAGTTACAAAATTGGCATTTGACACCGACGTTGAACTTTGAAAAATTCACAAATCGATTATATAATCATTGCTGGCAAGTCATTTTGAGAAGAAACTAAAAAAACCAAGGATAAATCTTTAACAGAATTTTGATTCACTGGCACAATGAAATTATTAAAAATTAGACTGTGAAAAGATACTGAAAGCACACAAACTAGTAAATTCACCTTGCCATGCTGGAGACACCAATAAGCTAGAGATACTAATGGCAAATGCTAAGCACTCGCAAAAGCAGTAGGGTGAGATTCCCACATGTAACTAAGCTTTCATCAATTTTCATGGCGTCACAAAACAACATTAACAGCGTAGGTTCATGGTCTTTGCTAGAGATGGGATTTATTTCAGTAGAAAATGGAGATGACCTTGAGATTTTCCACAAAAGTATGAGATGGTTAAATCATTTTTTTGTGCCTACGTATGTATCATTATGAAAGGTGACAAAGAGCAGGAAACGTGCGAGGGGAAGAACAATGAGGCTTATTTGAAGGGCATCAGCATCGCCTGCTCCATCATAGTTTTGAGATGGATGTAGGTCCCTTACAGGTCCCCTTGAAGAGGTTTTCTGAATACACAGAAACAGACTTTTTTTATTACAACCGAGCTGTGTAGCTGGACTCTGCCTCAGGATCTGATTTCCCAAATGCCTTTGTAGTTGTTTTTAAAACCTGTTTTGTAATTTGGAAAAAACTGTTGGCAAATTGTTTTATAAAGTCAGAGATGATCACACAGGAGGGAAGGCAGAGGACAATCTCTGTCGATAAGTTCAAATATTTCTCAAAGTTTGAACACTGTGTTGGCACAGCAGGGAGTTTCTCTGCGCTCCCCAGATCTGTTTCCGATGAGTGACTGTTTGCATTCGGAAGGAACAGCTCTTTTCAGCACGTGACAAAGCGCCCTTATTCCAGAACTCGTGGCGTTATTCAGCAACTCCTACTGTGCTGTAAGTCTGCGTGCTGCTTAGACCCGTATTCATTCCAAATGTAAGGGAGCCCTAAACCTCCAACACCTGGATGCTTTTCTCGCACAGACCCACCTTTCTCCGGCTTTGACCGTGGGACCAGGCACACCAGCCCTGCCGCCTCTAAGACCACGCGTCCGCGACCATTGGTACCAGACCTGTGCACTGCCGGGTCGCAGCAGGACCTGTCTGATCCCCTTCGCCACGTGTCTGCTGAGTGAACCAGAACACGTGGCGTGGCGTTCATCCCAGCTTTATGCTTTTGTACCTGCTGGGAGGATAAACAAGAACTGATCTGGCATAGAGCGGCAATCCCTCGTCTGGCGTGAAGTCTGCTGGTATAAAATTAGCCTGTCGCCATCCTTTCTGAACAACGTAGAGTGAGCAGAGGTTATATTGGATTGGCACTTTGGATGGTGTGATTGCAGTGCCTTCAAACCGGGAGCAGGAGCCTTCAAAAGGGATTTCCTGTGCTGCTGGAAGGGACTGAGCTAGCTGCTGCTTTCCAGGTCGGGTCCTCTGAAGCAAATATAGGAGAATAGGTGAGGAAATTATAGACGCTTTTCCTCAGCACTGCTACAATGGAATCTCCTGATTTGGGAACTCCATTAACTTCAATGACCTTCTGCTATTATTCCCACGCTCAGCTGTATACACAAGTAATCCCACAAAGGGATTCTACGGACAGCCTGATTGTGTCCTTTACCTTTCTGCCTCTCTGACACAGTCTCCGTTTCTCTCTCATATAAAAGTGACATCCTTTGTGGCAACTTTCCCTGTGAGCAGAGATAGTCTGGGCTTTATTCTTGCATGTAAATAAATACAGGCTGCTATTTTGATGTGCTTTTATACTTTTAGAAAGCACCTCTCAAGCTAAAGTTCTGCTTCCTTTCCAAAGGCACTTCAGAAAATTTTACTGGGTAAGTCAAAGTGAGCTGAAACAAGCTACTTAGTTTAGAAACACACATACAGGTTTAAACCACAGCTGAGCAGTGCGCTGCTCCTCCATTTCGTGCCAAGATCTACCTTGGTTCTGTAGCTCTATGGTATGACGTACACAAACTGGCATGTGTTTCAGCTATTAGACGTTGACCTGAATACAGTGATACGGACCTGCATTATTGTAGTGAGGTACAGACATGAGAACTTTCACATAAATGAGACTCCCAGGAGACTGTTTCAACAGTCCCAGTTATTCATTTGCCCTTCTTTTTGCAGACTCTAGGAAGAAAATTGAAAAAAACCCCAAACAACTAAGAAGCAAATAAATGGCAGTACATTTACAGCCTTAAAAGTACAGCATTTATGGAACTCAAACCAGTATTTTACAGGGCAACTCTTTGATCATCTTCTGTAGAAAGAAAAGCTACAGTTTTACAGGTGCCGCAAGGTAAGTGAGCTGACCCACCGTGTGCAACCAGGTCTTTTGGGGGATCCAGTTTCTGAGCTCGGTGGGGTTTGGAGGCTGCAATTTGTTGGCTGACGCAGATTTTCAAGTCTCAGCTGAGAGCACTGGGCAGGATGAAACAAGAAAAGCAGTATCTGTGCAAGAGCATACAACGTCTTCTCAGAAGTCTGAAGTGTCCGTTCCCCTCCGGCTTTTTTCTCATCAGCCGATGTTCAGACTGAAAGCGTGCAGTTGCATTTTTAGTCCAAACCCACAACAGCAGCCATAGTACACTACCTACTGCAAGCTGAGAGTGGAGTTTGCAGGCTGCAGTGATCCCCCTCATTAGCTGCAGAGGCTGGGGGCCGCGGACTGCCGATGGGCAGCCAGTAGAGAAGAGAGTTCGTCTTGATGTGGCAGTAGCTCTATCCACTGAGCTAACCCCAAAACTGGCTAAGATGAAAGACTTACTAAAATACTGGAATTTCAGGCACGGCTTGTAGAAGCCTCTCTGAGGTAATAGTTAGGGATAATTTGTCCAGAGGGGTTCTTTGCTTTCACCATGGGTGTATTTGGGTGAAAGTCTGGTGGGAAGGGTCTTTGCGTGTTGCTAATTTGGATGTGGTTTGGCAAAGTAATGCTGGAGACTACTGTTGTCTGTTTAATTCTCCCAGTATGTAATGCAAATTGATTACTTCAGTGCTTTGATCTTAATGATTTCCTTTGTAGTAGCAGATATATTTAAAAGTGACATCAAAGCTGTCAGAAATACCAGACCTAATATAGTTATCACCAAATTGCTTTAATGAAAGTAATACACAATTAAACTATAAGATATTTTTATTCTGAATGTGTCTGGAGGCTAGCAATAGGAACATCTGATAAATGAAAAATAAATAAATAAAAAGTTACCTACAAACCAAAATAATCCAGCAGAAAAAGAATAATGACCATTAAGCATCCATTAACATTTGGAAATCAAATCATACCAAATCTTTCAATGAAATCAGTGCCTATTTAACTGTAACTGGACATACACACTGAAATTATTTGGGTTATGTAAGGACCTATAAATGGAAACATGCTGTTCTATAAACATATTATTGTTGCATATGCTGTGATATAATTGATTGCATATGTTGTGATATAACTGGAGAAACACTTCTCATCAAGAAGTGACTAAGGGAGGACAGCATGTTTGTAGGGTTCTCGTTTGTTTTTTATAAGCAGGATAACTTCTTTTTCTCAAAATGCAGTTTCAGAGCAGTGAGAAGTATTTGTCAAACTGGTCATAGGCCTAGGCCAAAAAGACTGAAAAAAGTCAGAACAGTTCTTAAAATCTCACTTTTCAAACTTGAAAACCGTAATGGGGCTTTTTTTTCTTGTTCTTTTTTTTTTCCAAAGGCAAAAAGTCCTGTTTTTTTAAAAAAGTGTCTTATTTGGCCTGGTAAGCAAATTACCAATTTAGAGCTCTAGACCAAAACTGGCATTCTTTGACTAAGTCATCCCGAGATTGTTAAAGGGGAATTGTAAATGAGAATATTGACATTCATATCACAAAACTTCCAGTGCAAGCAGGCTGTACTGTAGATGTCTACACCTAAGGTTTCTGCCCTAGGCTCTCACTGGAGTAACTGTCATTGTGTGTGAATCTCACTGTAAATTAGATTTAAAATTTGCTTAATTGGGTAGCTTCTTTGAATGGCCTTATCTCTCCACTGATTAAAAAGGGGAGAGAGGGAAGACTGTTGGAAACAGGTGAGCAGAATCCCAGCTGAACTGCTAAGGGTGGCAGTACCACTCACTTAGCCGATCATTCACAGCGTAAATGTGTCACAGAAACCTGGGCTGACAATAAAACGTTAACCTCTCAATTTTTCTTTTTTTAAAATTAATTTATACCAGGCTGACCCTTTGTGTATACACAGATACACTATTTCAGTTTGGTATTTGCATCCCTAAAACTGGATTGACTGTGTTGTCAAACCAGAATTGAGGCATTCGCTACAATTCAGGCTGGGTCCTCTGAACTGGAAATGCAAGAACTACTGGGAAATAACATTTCTCTGTAGTTACAGTGGCAGTCCCTTAGCTGGCAACCCTGTCCTGTCCTGTTTTGTTCTTTCATAGCTTTAGGCAGGTTAATCAAACTTGATGTGTGCTTTGTATCACATTTGGCCATACCAAATCTGACTTGCATTAGCAACCTGAAAATAAGTTTGTAGTTTCACAATACATTTTATTTGGGGGAAAAGTCTACCTTGGCTCTCGTCCCCATCAATGTTCTGCAGTTTACTCACTGTGGGTTAGTGAAGGGTATCCTTCAGTATGGTAGAGGGTAAAAATCAGATCTGGGTCTCTCACTATAGTGAGAGAGAGAAATTTATTGAGCCAGCTCTTCCACTCAGGAAAACAGAATGTGTAACCACATCCTTCAAGAGTGATTCAGATGGTAAACTGTGAAATACTGTCTTTTCCCCAAAGGCACTGGAAATCTACTGCTGCCTTCATTTTGGTACATTTTTTTTTTTATAGGAGCCCAAAATCTTGGTCTTCTGCCAATTTTAGCAAGCATGCTTTCCTGCCAATTACACTTGCAACTGCTGTCTAAGCTTTGTGGGAAATCAGAACTGGGCAGGGATGAGCATTAACCTTCTAGGTCCTTAACATAATTTGGTAATGATACAGAGAAACAGGAGCCATTTCAACACACAGCACAGAGGCTGTTTTGCAAAATAGGGAGGGAGGGGCAGAACAGTCTCAAGGAGGAAGAAAGTGTTGGAAGAAAGTGTTTTGCACAATAAATTGCCCTGTGGCCAGTGCACTCATGTGGGAACTGGGAGGAGACTGGGTTTCCAGCTCCACTTGCTTTATCCTTCAGCTACCTAAAATACTTGAATGTCCATCTCCCAGGGGAATGATCCTGGCTTTAGCTGAGTGGTAAAGCGAAAAGGGTACATTAACCTTAACCAATTTCCACACATGGTTGTTTGGTTGAGAAGCAGGACATGATAATTCAAATCCACTCGGGACAAGCAGGAAGACATAGAAATCTTACCTCCTACTTTTCAAGTGCCTTTAAACAATTGTGCAAGAATTGTGCTATTTCTTTCTCTAGGTGCCCTACCACAAAAGAGTAATGGCACTGTAAATAGGCAACTGATTTTAAGACTTGAGTCAGATAGGTAGACGTAGACTTGAGCTTGGCGTTTTCTCTTAGATGGTTCCAAGTGATGTCACTGTAATTAGGCAACTGATTTTAAGACTTGAGTCAGATAGGTAGACGTAGCCTTGAGCTTGGCGTTTTAGATGGTTCCAGGTGGCTGTGCACGTGTACCAAACTGCAGATTGCCCTGCGAAGCCGCCTGCAGTGCCCACGCAGCCAATGACCGAGGTAGCACCCTACATGGGCAGTCCTCTATTGCCTGCCAGTGATGTGGGCATGCCCCAATTGCTTCCCATTGATGTGGGCCCTCCATAAGCAATCACGGCTTCTACTGTAGTTGCTCTGAATCATCCTGCTGGTGATTCACCCAAGTTTACTGCCTAAAGCATTGTGAATCTAGCTCACCACTTTGGAATATCCACATTTTAACATGTAGCATGCAGTGTCCTGTAGATTAGGATCAGGATTTTTACTTCAGCAGATTAGAAATGGGAATCAAAATGATAAACTGCCATCAACTCTTGTTGTCTAGTTGGAAGATCGCTGTTGGAAGAGCTGAAGTCCCTGCGTAGCATCAATATTTAAACCTCTGTGGACTTGCAGTAGTTTAACCTAATGGCTATCCCTGACTTCAGTAGTATTAAGGGGTGTTGGAATCCACACTGGTGTGGAAAGGAAACTACGTATTTCTTCAGTCATTTATTTGGATGGCAGTATTTGTAATAAGACATCACCTTTGTGATAAAAAGCTTAGAACAGAGACCTATTTTTCCTCTTCAGATTATTATTATACAAAATCGATTCCAAGCAAACACAATTTTTAGAGACTAAACAGCAAAAAATTTTACAGCAATTGGAATTTTAATAAGGAAGGTAATATCCACTGTTTTGCACACAGCTGTTACTGCATCATGATGCACATAACATCTGAAATGAAAGAGGAATCAACCTCTATTGTCATGTTTGATGAGAACTGCTTCCTTTGATAAGTCTGTCATAGTTTGATTTTTCAAAAGCTAGAAGTCAAAGTGTTAACACTGTTTTTCTGAATCTTTGAAAGACAAGCAGATGAACCAAAACAAACAAAGAGGTTCGTTCTGTAGGTTTCCAAAATCTAAAGATTTGACAGAAACTCTGACACTGAAACTATTAAACAGGAAAGAAATAGAAACCGTGGGTAAGTACCACTATGAAGAAAGTGTAAGAAAGAGAGAAATCTTGAAATACTTCCAGTGAATTAAGTACTCTAATTATTAAGGGATCTGTATTTAAACTGCTTTTATACTTTGATTGTTCACCATAAACTCCAATCATGTTTTAACAAATATTATTATATCAAAAAGAAATTTCTAATGATGACAGGAATTTGTAAGAAAAAATCACATACTTGGAACCTGACTTTCATTTTATCTTCTTCCAACATTGCTCCTCATAGTTTATTTTATTTTCTCACTAAGCAACCTGAAACAAAAAGCAGATTGTGGAAACCAAGCCTTAAATGCCCCCATTCCAGCAGCAACAAGTGCCTGTTCTGAAAAAGTTTGTTCCCGTGCAATTTAATTTCTTCAAAGATAATTTGCCCATAGTGAAATGCCATACACATTAAGGAATTAAGGAGTGTTAGTATGTGGATTTGAATGCTCTCAGATCAGCTCTCCAAGTAGGAGATCCCACTAACACAGGAAGAAATAATTGGTAGCAGCACAAAGTAACATTTTTTAAGCTTTTTGTTCTTTTTTTTAAAGGAAGAAAGAGATGCAACACTTCCCGATGGACATTCTTATGATAAGAGGTGTTTGAGAAAGAAGCATTGGCTACAGAGACTAGGAAGGAGGCTTGCTCTAAGGAATGCAATGTTATCTAGTAGGGCCAAAATAACAGGGGGACATTTGCTCTGTTTGACTCAAAACAGCTGAGGGTAATTAAAACGTTTTAAATAGCAGGTCTTTCCCACCCAGCCTTTTCTGACCACAGTCACTGACAGCTTGGAGGAAACAACTCTGACCAGGAAGCAGCCATGAGCGGGTGGGTAAGAGATCGCCTCACTTAGGGCAATTGCAGCCAGAAGATGTATAATTTTATCCTCATTTGAGCTGATTTTTGAATCAGAATGCACTTACTCCTCATAACAAGTTTCAAAGGAAAATTTATCTTTCCTTGTGAGTTTCTGCTTCTTCTCAGTAAAATTACTCTGTTAGTGTGGAAGGGAGGGGGAGAGGCTTGCCCTTTCTTGAACATTTCTCACATTTTTCTTCTCTTCCTTCACACATTTTTCAGAAGCACACGTTCTTTTCAAACTGACCGTTGGCCGCTTTTCCTTCCACCTTTACCAAAAATCACGTTCCCCACTGCATAGCCATCTGAGGCGCTGCAACATGGGAGCCTACGCCCAGCAAGGATACCCTCTTCGCTTTCGCAGGGCACCGCGTCTCTGCTACTCTTGTCCATCCGCCTAGGACTCACCCCCCCGCAGCTGCGGGGCACAGCTGGGGCAGGTATAGCCTGCGGCTCTGCCTAGGCCTGGCTTAAGGCAAAGCAGGCAACTCCCCCACGTCCCTGCAACGCTCTCCGTTCTGCCCATTTCACAGCTGCCTCCTCTGGCCAAGTTTTGCTGCAGAGATGCAGTTAGGCGGATGGCCTTTCCAGAACTATCCGTTGAGCTGAGGAGGAGCACCATGTACTTCTTCCATCTTCACATGCCCTTGCAGCTACAAGCGCAGGGCTGGGGCATGCCTCTGTCAGAATCGTGAACTCCTGCTATAGGTGCAAGCCCTATGCTCCCTATCTGTGGGGACGGGGAAGGCTCGCACCCCACCTGCAGGTGTCAGGGTATGGGTGCAGGGCGGCTTCTGGAGCCTAGGTCTTCTGATCTTGTGGAGAATGTGCTGGAGCAGGGAGTGGGGAGCGCTGGGTGCAGGTTCCGTGCCCTGCCACGTCCCTCTGATCTCCACCTCGGTATTCCAGTGGGACCATGCTCCAGAAGGCTCATCAGGGTCTCCTGGCACCCTCAGGTGAGCTGTCATGCAGAGTACATAGCAAAGTCATAGGAGCACTGGTTATAAAGACTTATTCTCTGTGGATGTTATTGACCCAAAAGCAAGATGTGTGTATTTTTGTCAGCAATAGCCTTCATAGTCAACTTTGCGGTACCTAGAATAATAATTTCCAGCAACATTTGCCTCCTTTTCCTCATTCAGAGAACTGTATGACTGGGTGAAAGACAAAGGTTTTACATGTCTTTAGCCTGTGCTTCCTTTAGCTTGTGCCTATGTATGTAGGTTTACGTAGAAATGTGCTCCCTAGGTATCACAACACTAGAGCACCACAGGATCCTTGCACAAAAGCGAGCAAAAAGCTCCATTAAATATTACACAGGAGTAACCTCTTCCTTCCACGTGTTGCTTCAGCCATATAGCTAATTCTACAAACATAGGAGTCTTTCATAAGATCAAGTACTGTGACTTCAGAGCATGACTGGTTATACAACTTTAACAAACATTATTTCAAACATGCATTTAAGCTTGACTGTTCTCTCTGTCTCTAATATCTACAGACATTAAAAACAGTGATGAATGCCTATGAAAATAAAACTCCTACTGGTTTTATATGCAGGGCAATGTCAAACAAAAACAACTAGGGCATTCAGGCTTTCTTACGAACACCACGCTGAATAAAAAATAGGCTAATGCATTAAAGAGCACAAATGGCAGTTCATCTCTGTCTCCCACAGGCTGATCATGCATAGCAGCATGCTGACAGTTCTGGATGCCGATGGTCATGAGCTATAGTCTGGTACCCATAAACAAAAGAGAAATGTATTAATTCTTCATGTTAGATCAGCTCATTCATAAATGCCCCCATTAAAGAGCACCAAGCTGCATAGCTTTTAATTTTTGCAGTGTTCTTAAATTTGTACTGGAGTATAAAAAGGAAAAGGTAAAGGAGAATGAGAGAGTAGCACAATGTGCTCGGCAGGCAGTATTCTCCGGCAGCGCCCTCAGACCAGAGCGGTGCACACCTTCGCTTCCAGGCTGATCGAAGAGACGAAGGGCAGACGAGCAGCAGCAACAAGGAGCCAGTTTAGAGTGTCCCAAGCGTTTCCAGAGAGGGTGAGCACAGCAACCTTCTGCATCTATTTTACCACAGCAGCACATGTGTATTCATCCAAACATGGATGATAATTAGTAATTAGTCCTTTCGTTACTAGAGGTAACACCAGTAACCAGTCCATTTTCTCTCCTGTCTTGTTGATGCTGCTCGCTCTCAATGTATCTAACAGGCTAGAAAAACTTACATTGTCATCAAGTTTTTTGTGTTTGCCCAAGTAGCTCAGAAGGACAGTTTACTGAGGAGTTAGTATCAGAAGCACTTGGCAGTGGACAAAGCTAAGGGAACTCAGACAGCTGTCTATGGTTCAAACATAAAACCCTTCCTCTGCTTTATTGAACCTTAATACATTCATAGTTAGCAGAGTGATGGTTTACTATCAGAGTATTGGCATATTATTTGTTAATATCATGCAGTTATTTTCCTTTTGATTCTGGGTTTGGGTTTGTTCTTTTTTTTTTTGCACAAAGTTATCCTTTTAGAGCAGTTGAAAAAGAAAGAAGATGTGTGTGTTGTTCTCTGTGCCATGATTCAGCACAAACAGGTAAAATGCATTCAGTTAATACAATGTTCTGCTATTCATCATTGTTGTAGTGATTGTGCCTGTCCACAGAGAGCATTGCACAGCACTACTTTTTATTATACTACCTCTTGTTGTTTTCTGTGGGCAAATACATCGCTCTGCAACAGATTGCCATGTAGTTGCAAACCGCCCTGTGCAGGTCACAAAAATGAGAATTTTTAACCACAGTAAGATGCACACATGGTTATCACAAAAATAGGTTGTTGAGTTTGGGGCCACACAACTGAGTTAGTAGAAAGTGCAGATGTTTATTTCTAAACTATAAGTATTTATTAAAAAAAACATGCTACATGGTTATTTGCCTTCTTTATGCCTTTGCTGCCAAACATAATTTATCATTTTTTCTCACCCTTCAGAGTCTTGAGAATTTTGTAGGTTAAGAGGAAAGTCCTCAAGTAAGAGCAAGATATTTCCCAAAGTGTGTTTCCTGTTTGAAAAATTAAGATCATTAAATAATTTTTTTATTCAGCTTCAATATACTTGTGCAATTTGGCAGCGTGATAGATATATCTAGCTGATCTCTATTAAGGTACAATTTTTTATCCACCAGCCAAAGAGTGAGGACCTGCTCATGTTTATGTTTGTGTAAGAAGTAAATCCTTCAGAAAATATCCCTTGTTCTGCACCTGGTTTTCACCATTAAGGTGAACAAGATCTAAAGCTCATAGGCTCTGATCTCTAATGAACCTAATGTACACAGTGCAGGTGGTTGCAGAACTGCAGGTAAAAAAATGATCTCAAACCTTTTCTTCCTTTTCCAGCAACCATTTCCACCATTAAGAAGAAATACATAATACCACATCTTACTTTCTTGTGTATGCAGCCATTGTGGACACTCCTGTGCCTATCTGAAATTTAAGTGTTGTTGCACACGATGCAAAGGTTCTGTTGTGGGGAATCCATTGCAAAATGATGATTTTATCATCAGCATTGCATTCTTAAGAATACAGGTAGAATCTTCACTTTTCCTTTAGAAATGGAGTCAGAGGAAAAGGAGGAGGAAGTGTCTAGCTCTTGTAAATTTAGGCTTGCCTAAATTCAGAGTTCAAGAGGAGCCCAACCAAAAAGAATGAAGCAGCACAGCAAAATTCAGCACTGTCTATGCCTGTGGTTCATGCTGTGCATATCTCTGAGATTACAAGGTAATGCAAAGACATCTCAAGAGTAATTATTATTAAATACAAAAAAAGGAATTAAATATGACTTTATTTTGACCAGAAGCAGATGTGCAGAAAAAAAATCTCTTTTGAGCTTCGAGATTTATCTTTTTGATTTTTTGCAGGTACTGATTCTTTTTTTTTTTTTCTCCCAGACTATCATTTCTTCATCCTCAATCAGAGCAGACACATCTACAAAAAATAAGAGTTTATTTTCTCCCTAGATTCTTAGCCACATGAAGAGTCTGTTTTATTGACTGTTACAAAATGTTCACTCTTTCTAAACCTAAATTTTTATTCTGACATATACTATGCATAGATTACCAGTAAATTGGCTTCAAAAAGAACTATGTCTTAATCAATGGTTGTAAATCTATGCTACAATCTTTATAGCACTTTAAACTTATTCACAAAATTTCTTTTCTTCAAATTATAGAATAGCCTCCAAGCACTTTCTAAACACTGACAGTAATTTTTTTGTGCTTCGCAAGTCTGTACCTTTGATGCAATCAGCACTGAGTCTTGCTCTATTGTCATTGATTCTTGCTACTATGTTGATGCCATCAAGTTACACCAGTGTTATATACCATTCTATTGTTAATACATTTTTTGTACGTTGAGTCCTTGAAATTTTATTATTGTTTTGTCCAGAGTTACTGAAAGGCAGAAAATTGACACAGGAGGAATTGCATTATTCTGAAGGTTCCATAGCTAAGGTAGCATTTTACCCGAGCGTTAAAATGTTTCCCCAATCTGTCAAAAGAATGAGAAAAAATAGACTGCCAGGCATTACTTGATTTCTACATAATCATGTACTACAGCAACAAGATGCTCCAGGGCTTGCATTGCTGTTCCCTGTGTGCACTCGTAGGTAGACTGGGGGGTCAGAGACTGAAGGCCAAGTGCTTTCATCCATGCAGGAAGTGCAAATTAGACAACAGTACTGCGCACACAAACTGGCATTCAGCGTTTTGTAGCGCTAGAATATATAACTTCCTTGTCCTACAGCAACTACATCATATGCTGGCAAAAGCTTTTAAAAATTCCAGTGTCTATTCTCCCAGCAAGGGTTACAATGGGGTCATAACTGTGGGAGACAGTACTGTAATCATATGGCAATAATTCACTAAAAGCCAGGCAAATTACAATACTGACTTCCTTGTTCCATTCACTAATGAGCTGTAATGGCACAGTTTTCTAATGCATGTCTTGGGTACACTGCAAGCAATTCTGTGCGTTCAAACAGGAGAGGTGTTGCCTCAGTGGGCAAATAAAATGTACTTGATCTCCTTATCCCCCCGTATTTTAGAGAAGCTTAACAAGCAACTTTCTATATAGTGATTTAGGACCGTGGTGGGGGTTTTTTTTTCACCCTTCAAATGCCATTAACAGTTCTGTAGTGTGCCAAGTATAGTTCTCGTTTATTTTGAAATAGTAAAACACTACCAAGGGAATTAACAAACTCTGCAAGGTGCTCGCTCCTTCTCTAACTTTGTGATAGTGACAGGTATAGTGGTCCATGGGGGCGACGGCCGGCCATCAGCTCTACTTTTCACAACCACAGTCCCACAAATTTCAGTGTGACCTAAAAAAAGGAAAAGTTTGTTATGATCTGTTTGCATTGTTAGTTTCAGACAAAATCTAGCTCGCGCTTCTCCTAATCTGAGATGACTGGATGGGAGCAAGCACTGCTGCAGGCACTGGTTACATGTATTAATCGAGACTCGTTATTCACCTAAGGAAGCCTAGTTTCTCGGCAGACATTTTTAGTTGAGTCGTGCCAAGGCAGGTAAACGACTGTTCTGCATCAAGCCATGTTGCAGCACAAAGTCACCCTTTTTGGCCTATCGCTGAGTACATACAAATATTCCTGGCTTTGCAAATCCTTTAAACTCTGTTTGAATAGCCTTGCCTGCCTGCAAAAGTTTACTTCTAAATACAATCATACTTCTACACACATATCTTTACCTAATGATTTCAAGAGACATTTGGTCCAACCAGTGTCAGACAGAATTGATTTTCCCCAGATGTCATAGCTAAGGTATCAACTCAACAACATGATAAAAATGGTTCTTTATGCAGTGACTGCATTCATGTTCTGGGATTCCTGTTCTGGAAGGCACTTAGAAACACAGAGAGTTTGCTGTAAATATTTAAATAATTGTAACTCTCTAAAATCATCTCAATCCCTGACCTTCCCCAAGAAATCACGGCTATGATAAAATGGGGGAGGAAAAATGTAGAAGTTTTCAAAAGTAGTTGTTGTGGTTTGCTTTTCATGGAGTGGAAAGTTTTTTGCTCTAACTTTATCATAGGTAATAAAAAAATACTATGAGAAGATGAAAAAATTTTCCAGCATCATGAATATCAACTTTAATTTCCTATTTCTCATTATCAGCTGGGTCATTTGGAGGCTGAGATTCCAGAAAAGTGATAAGCAGTTGTAACAGTGGTTTCCAGGCTTGAACACCAAGGGACATCTTCTAGAAGCTGTATCTTCTTGTGGGAACTTCTGGTGCGCTTATGCTGCTGGTGAGGGATAGCTTCTGGAGGCTGAAAATTTTGATCTGACAGCTTGGAAATTTTTTTTTTAGTATGAGGCTAGATAAACTTCGGAATAGGTTGTCCGGACAGGTTGGCAAGTCTGTACTGGACAAGACCTTGGGCAACCTGATTTAATTGGGCCTGCTCTGAGTGCAGATTTGATTAGATGGCCTCCAAAAGCCCCTTCCAATGTTTTTTCTGTGAGCTAATATCCCTTTATTCAAGACATGTTGTACCTTTGGGGAGAGGGTACACCTTTTGTGTGAAGGTACAGCTCTTGTCTAAAATCCCGGCACTCCTGAAATCAATGGAAAGTACCCACTGAATGTTCAGGGCCTAAAATGTCGTCATCATGGTCTATAATGTTGGTGCTCTGTGGCTGAACACTACAACTTTAACTGAAGATTATTTATTGCTGTTCTTTGCTGTTACTAGTTGCATTTCAGTTAGATTGCTGCACAGTCGTTTCAGAGCATGATTAAAGTTCCTTACTGCCAGAATCAAAGGCGAAAAAGTAAACAACAGTTTGTTAACATAATCACTCCCTGTTATAAATTTTCTTGATTCAGCATAGAAAGCTGTTGGAAATCTAAATCTCTGGTGTCTACAGTTGGCCCGTATTAGGAAAAAGAGATTATGCTTTGTGTTTGTGCAACTGCTGAGTACAGCATCCTCCAGCAGATATGAGGGTTATGGCTCTGCACTTTTTGCAGAACAGCTACAACCCATATCTCTCTCTGTTTCTCTGATTCCTTATGGGTATTAAAACAGAAAATATTCTTTTCCCTCCTGTTGTGGTTTCAGCCCAGCCAGCAACAAAGCACCACGAGGCTACTCACTCACTGCTCCCAGCCTCGGTGGGATGGGGAGGAGAAAAGACAACGAAAAGCTCTCATGGGTCGAGACAAGGACTGGGAGGGATCACTCCCCACTTATGGTCACGGGCAAAAGACAGGCTCAACTTGGGGAAGAAACAAAATCCATTTAATTTACTACAAATCAAAACAGAAACAAAACACAAGGGTATTAGGAAGGGAAACCAAACATCAGAACAACCTCTCCCCACCCCTCCTGCCTTCCCGGCTCAGTTCACTACCGATGCTGTCTACCTCCTCCCCCCGGCGGCGCAGGGGAACAGGGGATGGGGGTTGAGTCAGCTCGCCACACATCGTCTCTGCCGCTCCTTTCCTCAGGGGGAAGATTCCTCACTCGTCCCCTGCTCCAACGTGGGGTCCCTCCCACGGGAGACAGTCCTTCACCAACTTTGCCTCCTCAGGCACCCCTCCTCTTTTTCACTGACCTCGGGATCTGCAGAGGGGTTCCTCTCACGTTCCAACCCCATTACTCCCTGCCGGTTCCCCTTCTTCAATCTGCTCTCCCAGAGGCGCTGCCACCATCACTGACGGGCTCGGCCTGGGCCAGAGTTGGGTCCGACTCTTTGGAGCTGGGGAAGCTTCCAGCAGCTTCTCACAGGAGCCACCTCTGCAGCCCCCTCCCCCGCTACTAAAACCCCGCCATGGAAACCCAAACGCCCTGCCCTTTGTCGTCTTATCTAAGATGATGAAACACCTTGAACAACAAAACTATCTGCATAGAGGAATGTTATGTTGTTTTCAAAGGATGTCTTGGTTTTTGGAAGATATAATTTTGCACCACAGAGCATGCCTTTTTTCTAATAGAGTTCAACCTCATATATTTACAAGAGCACAGGCACCAGTCCCAGAGGTTTCACTGAATCAATATTCATTATTGCTTTTCTTTGCATATGAACGACACAGACAGGTATGAAATGATCTAAGACTCACCGTAGTGTGGAATACTATTTCTGTAGCTGGTATGACTGAGCTCTGATAGGGTTCTGCACCCGTCATGGGCTTTGACTCCAAAATGCGGCTGCTCTTATTTCCAGCCAAACACCTTCTCACTTTATCTATTTTCTCATAGAGGTCTTTAGTGTGCTTAGTAGATCTTTTAAATGTTTTTTCTCCCCCTCTGAGATCAGACTGGAAGGTAAGAGGTGTGAGGAGGTAAGCTATAAGGTATTGGAAGAATAAACTCTTCTTACATCTTTACTTAATATTTTTGAAAGAACTTGTTAACTTCTTTAAAACCTCTGTTTCTTTTTCAGTCTTGAAGACATTGTAGAATATATTGTCTTCATCTAGCAGATCAGGATACACAGTGCTGTCAAAACACAATCTTAGCGGAGCTCATTTTCCTTTTTATTTTTTTTATTTAATTCAAAAAATGCAAATACTACTGATCCTAGCTTGCTAATTAGCATGCTGTTTTCATTAAGGTGTGAAATGCTCTTATGGAAGAAAAAATATGGAATATGTAAAAGATCTGCCTGTCATCCACAGACAGAGTCACAGCTGTGTGAAAGGCTGGAGAACCTAACTTGGACTAAGGGCATTCCTTAAGTATGAGAGACTTCAGTTTCAAGAAGTCTTGGTGCCTCTAGCCCTCAGTGCCTTCAAAAGGTTTCCAGTCCTTAAACCCAAAGGGCAAGGAAAAATTGCAAGTCCAGTACAGCTTTTTTTTTTTTTCCTTAATGAGGAATTAGCAACAAATAATCACTGGTATGTTCTTGGGGCAAACTACTTTATCCAAAACTCAACAGAGAGGACACAATGCTCCAAATTTATATAAACAATGTTTTATTATGTGAAAGTAGGTTATGACGAAGTTCTGTGGAATTTATATTCTATTTTCTTAAGTATACTCCAGATGTGATTAGAAGTGAGGAAACATCTGTGAATTTGTGGATCCAACAGAGCTGAAGCATAAGATAGTAGCACCATAACTGAACTGCTTCTAGAGCAAACTTGAAGGAGGTCTGTGTTAGGTGAAGGTTAAACGGGACTTGGGCATTTAAGCTTCAAACACAGAAATCTGTGTTCAGATCCCTTCTCCGGAGTCGTGTAGAGGACAGGGGTTCTTCCAATGACAGTTGAAAGGTACTGAGTATCTTGCCAAGGGATTAACCAAGGCCCTGTTCTGCTAATGTTCAAGTCTGTGTTGGAGACACCATCTCTGATCTTTGTATAATAGCAAAGCTCTGGCATTCAATTATCGTTTTTCAGTTTTCATCTGTGGTTATATAAAGGCTTGTACTGTGATGAAGCAGACCAATATTTCACCATGGTTAGGCTTCATTTGCCTTGAGTTGTTTTGACAAGTTAAGCAGCAATCCATAACTAACTGTGTTTTTTCAAGATCATAACTTACTCTAAAGTCATGATTTTGTAAAGGACACAAAAGGGGCAAAATAAATCTCTTGCTGCAAAGTGGTGAATGGGTGAGAGGACATGGTGCTCAACTCCCTGGCATGCTAATGTTCTAAACGTCTGCTCTGCCAGGTTCTGCATTTGTAGTGGATCAGCTGAATTCAAGTTAGAGATTACATTAATTTAATAATAATTAGCTTATTACAACAGAAGAAAAAATCTAAAATAGCATTGCCATCCTTATGAGAATTTTGTGCTTGTAAATATTAGGCAACCGTGGACTGCTTAGGGATTTGTGGCAACTGCTGGAAATATTTGACAGTTACCAATTGCATCCCACCTGTTACTGGTTTTTTTGCTTTTCACTAAGGCTTTGAAAGGACAAGAAATTCTTCATTGCTCTTATAAAATAATGTTTTTCCATTATTTTTTCCTGTAAAAAACTGCTAAGCTATTTTCTCTTTTCATACCAACTCATCTTCCAATTTCTACCCTATTTGTATTGGAGAAGTAACTTAAATGAGGCAAGTCTAGAGAGATCAGAAAAAAAGCACTTCTACTAAGGCAACACAGTTAGTTCAGCAGAGTATTTGTCAGAAAGAGATTAAATAAGAGTGACTTGAAAAAGAAAATAAATCTGGGAACATAAGTGTAAGTTTGGAAGGAAAGAGAGGAGAAACATAGAATAGCTTTGCTAGTCAGTGAATGGCTAATACACTCTTTTCTTAGAACAAAGAAGCGACAAAGGTGACAATAATTTGAAGCTATATATGCAAAGACAAAGTTAAGAAGTTGAAGATTATATTCTAGTCTGGTACATTTTAAGCAATACCATATTTAATGTATTGGGCTCAAGAAATTGTTTACACAAGCTTCATTCAACCCATTCTAAGTGCTGAGTAAAACACTAAATAAAAGAAATTATAAGCAACCTTACAGTGAAATGTGTGCGCAGTATTAGGAAAAGGTATTAAGAAAGTTGCATTTTATAATTAAAAAGAGACTAATTTTAGAAATATACCAGTTATTACAATGAAAAAAAATCCCCAAAGCCATGATAAACCCTGGAAGGGACAAATCAGAACACTACAGAAACTACAAAAAAAGTGGGAGTATAACAACGTAATATAGCCAAAGAGAAAAAGAATAAAAAGGAAAAAAAAGGAAGCTAATGACATTTCAGTGCCTTTATTTCAAAAGGAGTAGTCAGTTCAAGGCTTTTTTCAAAATCTGTAGTTACCTCTCTCTAAATTTTCCCTAGGCAAATTAAAGCTGCCTGTCAGCACGGAGGTAAAACACATTTTCATTCAGTCATGATGAAATCAAAGTTGGGCGTCTTCCTTCAGTTCAAACTGAAGTTCAGCTTTTGAAAGGTTATAATCTGAGAGAAGTTTGGAGAAAAGCAATAAGGCAGGCCAGAGAACACAATAAATTAAAACATTTGTTAGTGTCCTACCTAACAGCAGTTCTGTAGCTTTGTAAGAAATACTAAATCTTTAATTTATCAACTACCTCACCATGTACTTGCTTCTAAACCTTGTGTATGTAGAAACTGCTGATTTCCCAGAACACAAAGGTTAAAAACCACAGACAAGTTTTTGCTAGGTTAGGGCACAAAAACCCGTTTATCTAAAACTGTAATATTTGGCTGAGTGTGGTGAAAGAATATACAATGGGGGCCAATGTCATTTCAGTGGTATTGATATCTACAAGAGAAGAAATAATTTAGCACTGTGTAAAGAGTCAGCGGGTAGTATTACGGTAAAAGGAGCTTTAAAATGAGGTATATTAGGTCTTCCCTTGCATTATCAGTTACTCTAATATTAGATAATCTTCCTAATATTGTGATTTATTTAGCTGTGTAAGTTTCCCAAAGGAAGCATAGAAATCCCATCATTTAAGAGAAAAATCTAGACTGGACCAAGATTAATGGGTGCGTATCTTGGGGAGAAGGGTACTGCCCTGGTAGGGAAACCATCAGGCCTTAGTTGCTCTGTACTTCTCACTGTTTCTCTCAGTCACCGTAGAGGTGCCTCAGTACGAGGAGTATTGTCAACAACTTCTCTTCTTACTTAAAAGCACAGGTCTATTACTTACTGTTGTTGTTACTATTCATGTCAAATTATTTAAATGAAAAATTATACAAATATGTAAATATAGAAGTCTATATTATTAACTCCTCCACTTATTTCTTTATTAGTGATTGAGTTTTCAAATCCATAGGTAGAAAACGATAAAGTAGTATCTAAGGATGCTTTTAAGATAATCCATTAATTTTTTATAATTGCCTAAATGCAGATTTACCTCCATGCTAACTACCTAGAGACTCTTCTGTAATAAACAAGTTTATCTGGCTGATGATCTGCAGGGATTTATTCAACCATTCAGGGGATGTTGCGTATTTCCTAATTTTTTTTTTTGAACATCCAGACTGCAATATTTAGAAATCACTTGAATTACGGTGGAGAGTAAATCAGCTCACCCAAAGAAACGGGGCTGTTTTCATTGATCTGCCCTGCATGACAGGATTTATATAGGGCTGTTGAGAAAGCTCTTAGACTTTCTTTAGCAAACATACCTGGTTAATTGCACTAAATAAAAGGTGCAAAAGTGCGAGAATTCAAGGTGGGCTCTCTAGTCAAACTACAAAAAATTTAGGTTGAGGCTGGTTGTGGAATGACTTTCTCTCTTACTGCTATAAAGGTTGTAACATGGCTCTTGGGCATAGGCACAGCCATTGTCTGGAGTACTATTTTAAGGCACATTCATGTAGCTTAACTTGCCAGCCATAAGCCCGAATGCATATATTCCTTCTTAAATACAGAATACCGTGAACAGTGTTTCCCGAAGAGAGAGTTTTTACTGATTCAGAGGTTGCTCTCCAGCTAAACATAACCTTAACTTGCCAGCCTTGCCAGCTGAATACATGGAGGAAAAATGTTTTAAATCCTTCCTTTTCTTTTTCTAGGGTTTCAGAGCTTTACCAAATGCTCTGAGCAGGTAATTTTCTCCACTCAGGATTTAAAGGTCTTAATCTTCTCTTCAAGGCCTTTCTTTCAAAATGTGTGGGTGGCTGGTAGGCTAAAATAGTGCCTGTGTGACTTGGACTGGCTTTATATTTTTGCACTTTGAACAGGGTTTATGGTACTGGAATAGACCGTATATCAAGGACTCAAACTTGTGACTTTCTCTGAAGCCAGGTGACAGTCTCCACCTGCAAGGTTGTCATTCTTTCTCTGTGGTCTCTTATTCAAATTGTATTAGGAGGTGGAAGGAACCCCACAGAAATCTTGCAGTGGTGGGACTATCTGGGAAGTCGGGTGTGCAGTTCATGCCCACTGATCACGTGAAGTCCCTATAACAGGGACTCCAGCCTTCAGGTCCTTTCTCATTAGGTGGCCAAAAAAGAGGTGCAGATCAGCACCACCTCCTTCTCCAAGTATTTTAAGGTAAAGTAGCAGCCAACACTTCGATGCCTCTAAAGATGCATTATTAAGTCCCTCATCCAGTACGCATTGAGGAACTCGAGTTTCCTGGTCCTGATGGAGTTTAGGCTTGAGACAGGCCCTGAGCTACCCAGTCTAGTCAAGCAGACACACACACATCCATCAGGTGTGCCACAAACAGGCAGTTTTAGGTGGCTGGGAAGTATTACTGTCTTGGTGGCAGATGTATGGCAACACGATCCGTAATTAGAAAGTTGCAAAGGCAACCCATTCGGAAAGCTTGATCTCCCTTTGAGGTTGCAAAGAGTCCCGACTTTGTGACGGTTCGAAGCTGATAATGACTCTTACTGCTCACTCCAGTTGAGCTGAAAGACCTTGCTGCTGCTTGTTATTTAAAGGTCCTATGCAGCACTGACTGTCTCTACTTCTGCAAGTAATACCTGTGTTTGCAACACAAAACAAATACTTGTCAAAAGGTAGAACTGATAGTTAGCCAAGAGCTTTCAGCTAACTGTTTCCTGGCTTAAACTTGGCCATGTTACCACCAGCTAGTGGCTACAGTTCATGCGCATGATGTTCTGAGCCCAGTTAGGCACAGACTGATATTAATTCACCCACTGTCAGTGCTGAGCGATGGAAGGGATTGAATTTTCCGAGGTGCAAAGTTTTCTGACCCTCATCCTACAGAATACATTATACCCTTATGCGTAAACCAACAGAAAGATACACTAACTTCAATAGTAAGATATATTTTCCAAAATTAAATTTCTGCTTAAGTTTTTTTCTAAAATGTTCCTTAACCTTTGTGACCAAGAAGAAAATCCAAGATGTAGAAGGCGACACTCTTACTATAAATGCGTACAGACTTGTTTAGACGCTGAAAAATAAAACAAACAGTCCAAAGAATATGCCATTCAGTGTTGCATATTAATTCTGTGTGATGTCTCATAAGGAGCTACTTCAGTGCAATAGCCTGTTATATCCAAAGATCTCAAAGTGGTGAACAACTATATTAATCCTCACAACATTCCACCAGACATACCTTACAGGTGGGAAAACTGAGATACAGAAGTTAAATAACTTACTGTGTAATGTTAGGAAGGTTAAATGCAGAAATGCAAATCATTTCTTTTGGTCCTAGAGTTAATGCAAAGATGGCCTCTCCTCTTGCTGTAATGCCCCTGCAAATTTCAATTTCCTCTTTTTTTCTTCCTCTTTTTAGTTGTAACTGGTTTTGTTTTTTTAAATTAAGTTTGACATTAGCACCACTTTTGTAGCTGTTGAACATGGTTATTTGGGGAAGACAACTAAGCTGTTTAATGGTTGGGGTTTTTTCTGAACACTAATGGAGGACCAGGAAATTTCAACATGAAAAAGAAAAACAAAAGCTTATTTTTACTTCAGGCCATTTCCAAACTGGGTCATTTTAAGAATCAGTTCTGATTCTTAGCCAAAGGAATTCTTGGAGGAAAGAGTGGCTCCAGTACAGAGTAAAATCCTTCATTGATTAATATCTCGAGTTTATGGAAGTGTGATTTCAATTCTCCCTTTAAAATGCAGATCAAGCAATTTTGCCAACACCTATTCTTCTCTGTCAAACATTTCACTTCCTCTCAGCATTGCAGACAGCTTGTGTGTTGTGTCTGTTGCCCATGCTTCTCCAGCTGGATGTGCCTTTCATCATCAAACAGAGCTCGGAGTTGCTCCAACACCTAAAACTGTATACTTTACCCTACGGGTAGTAGTGTCTACAGCAAAGATACATCCGATGGGGCACATGGACAAGACCAGGACCAGTAAGGACAGCAGGAATCTGTCATTTTGATTGATTTAACATCCTTCTCATCTCCTGTTTATAATAGTATCTTCCTTGGTATCAGAAGTGCAGTTAGGCATAAAAAGACATAAAATTGAGTCAAAACAATTATATAAAACCAAAAGTGTAACCAGACATGCAAGGAGAAACATGTGCAAAGAGAGAACTAGCAGTTCTCTGGAACTTTTTTTTTTTTAATGAATGCTGCCAACAGTGAAAATGGCCAGCCTTCCTTTTCTGTAACAAGTGAGAATTGCTTACCGTGCTAGGGAACTGAAGAGAGAGTTCAAATAGAGGTTGTTGCTTTACTGACAATATTTGGAATATTACTTCAGTAAGAGAAAAGGGTTTCAAAGACCTTGAGGAGTGGCATGAATGGGAGAAAGAGAGAAAGACAGGGCAATTTGTCCTATTGACAAGCAACTGGGAAATGGCACAAGCAGAATCAAAGGGGGATTTTCTTTCACTGTGAGCAGGACAGAAGAAAAGCAATTTGTTCCTTGGGAGTGAATAGCTGTAAAGAGAGTATACAAAAGAACATCTGCTCTTAGAAGGCACTTGGCAAAATAATCTTGCACTTGTGTGAAGAAATACCTGTGTAGCCAACAGGCTGCAGGTAGCTCAGCATGGGAAAGACATTGGAATTTCACAGAAGGGTTGAGGTTAGAAGGTGCCTCTGGAGGCTGCCTTGTCCAACGCTCCTGCTCAAGCAGGGCTGATTAGAGCCAGTAGCCTGTTTGTTACCATTTTGGAATATTCAATTAACAAAAATAATAACTTAATACACTGGGACCCATAATCAGTTCTCCTTTTCCAATGACAGCAGTTTAGTAACAGGCGGGCAAAATTCCTAAACAAGAATTATCCTGTGTACTTGCAAGGAACCAGCCATTGCAAAAGCATTCAAAAGAGATGCATTGAACAAGCAGAAATATTCCTGCATCTCTTGATCATTTGTGTCCTGAAATTTCTTTTTTTTTAAATATATTTATTCATTTATAGCAGAGGACCTTTCTGACTGAAGGAAATGCAGGTTTCACACCTGTGGCCACAGACGATAAGAAGTCAGTTTAGAGATGCATCTGGCTATAATATTTGAGCTGATGTATGCACATGCTGCAGAGTGATGTATCTCATTTTCTCCTGTGTCATATATTCCATGCCTACTGACTTGTTGATATTTGGGAGGTATGCTTAATTCCCAGCTGGACAATGCCAGGGAAAAGTGAAGTAGCAATACAATGCTGTAAAACATCTTAATGGTCATACATAGTGTATTTTGTAGAAATTTCATGTGCATGTTACTGAATGGCTTGTTCTTTTTCCAAGATTCTGATCTAGGGAATGGTGAGAGAGAGAAGACAGAGGAGGAAAGGAGCACAGTGCTTGTCCCCACACCTGCTCTCAGAAGAATAACCAGGTTTGTACTAACCTAGCTTCCAGCTTTTGTGGACTTTGCAGTGTGGCAGCTCACTTCACTTGCCAGACACATGCTTGGTCATTTCGCTAGCTACGTTACAACCCCACTTACATGGTAGTTTATATGAAAACAGACACAAGCAAATGAAACTGTAAGTGCACGACTGGATTTCCCTTGAGAGGACTGTGGTGGACAACATCCTCAACAGGCTTGTGGATGCACCCATGAATACCATGTAAAAGTAATGGCCTAGTACTGGGAATGCCTTTCCCTGAGTGTCCACCAAGAGGCAACTAGAGGACTTTATTCATTTTACTTCAGGGGCAGAGCACAGCCTGCCTGCCCCCTTTCCTGGGCTGCCATTCACCACAGTGGGCTTTCTCCAATAAGGTAATTTCCTTCAAATCTCAATTTTCTCATGGGCCGTTGGTCTCAGTTGCACCACCTACCACTTACTGAGTCTTTATCGATGATTGTGAAGATTACCTGTACGCTGTGAGAGGAAGGAAGTTAAACTATCTTGTTTCTGACGGCAAACCAAGATGAGCCTATTGTTGTACTTTAGCTGCTTACTTTTTAGCTCTTCTTTCATGGGAAAACACCCACATTTAAAAAATGTGTAGGTCATAAAACATGATGTAAACAGTAGTAGAAAGTAGTCATTAGGCTAAATCATTGCAATTATGATATATTTGCTCTTATTTCATTTTTTGCTGAACATTGAAAAATGTCGTCTTTATAAAGTTATACACATAAACAAGTATTGTATGAATATTTTTGTTGATATCCATTTGTCGTGGCTTAACCCCAGCCGGCAGCTCAGCCCCACGCAGCCGCTCACTCACTCCCCTCACAGCGGGGTGGATAAAGTGAGAAAACTCGTGGGCTGAGATAAAGCCAGTTTAATAGGCAAAGCAAAAGCCGCACATGGAAGCAAAGCAAACCAAGGAGTTCATTCATCGCTCCCCACGGGCAGGCAGGCGTTCAGCCATCTCCAGGACAGCAGGGCTCCAGCACGCCCAACGGTGACTTGGGAAGAAGACAAACGCCATCGCTCCCAACGTCCCCCCTGCCTTCTCCTTCCCCCAGCTCTATACACCGAGCATGACGTCCTATGGTCATACGTAATATCCCTCGGGTCAGCTGGGCTCAGCTGTGTCCCCTCCCAGCCCCTTGTGCCCCCCCAGGTCCTCGCTGGTGGGGTGGGGTGAGAAGCAGAACAGCCCTTGGCTCTGTGCAAGCCCTGCTCAGCAGGAACGGAAACACCCCGGGGTTATCAACGCTGTGTCCAGCACAAACCCAAACCACAGCCCCATACCAGCTGCTGTGAAGAAAATGGACTCCATCCCAGCTAAAACCAGCACACCATTTCAATCCAGTAAACCGCTTCTGTGGACTTTCTGGATCTCAACCAAAATGTTTTTGGAATTGTGCTTCTTTTTAGAACTTACAAAATTCCATCATTTGTCTGCATAATAAAAACAATATTTTCTTCAACAAAACCATTTTCTTCTGCTATAAAACAACAAAACACCTGCTGAGACATGCTTGAAACTTTGAGCAAATAGGTCTTACTAATAAGTAACCTGTGGTAGTTTGTAGGGGTGGGTCAGAAGAAAATTAAGAGTCAGAAAGTAGAATTGATTGAAAAATCACTCATGCTCATGGGTAGTAGCATAGAATAAAGAAGCCCTTCCCCTTTTCTGATATCCTGTTGTCCCATGGCCTAGCTGCAGCTAAGACAAGCTGCAGAATAGCAACCGTTCATATCACATAGAAGCAGTCCTTCTCAAGAAACTGCAAATAGAGTATTTAATTGTTGTCCTTGTTGTTACATTCATCTGTTGGTTGCTCAGTTGTAATATGTCCGAGACATGTTCAGATGAGTCTTATGAGGTCTTTGAACAGTGTGCAGGACATGAGAACTCTCACCTTAGCTTGTGCTTCTCATTTTCTGGCTTTGTTGAAAGGTCAATTCAGAAACTTGTTGGAACTAGGCCATCACAGGGACTTGTTAGATTTTTAAATAAAAAACATTTCCTCAGCTGTACTGTGAAGTAAGATGATATGCTAGGGGCAAAAAGATAGTGCTTGAAAAAGCATTTTGATATGACTTACAATGATATTGAAGTGCACTTGGTTGTTGTATATGATACGTATAAGTCAGTATCGACGTGGATTACTCATCTTTTGCAGTGCTTTAAACTATAGGATGCTCATATACAGTGTGTACTTTTACAAATACATACTGTAGCAGTTATTTATTCATGAAAATGATTTAATGTCTCTAATTGACTGAAGGGTCATATGGGCTTTAAATCAGAGGCTGGGTTCTTACATACCCCGACGTACGAGAGAATAACTTAACATTACAGACATTTGTAAAGAATCATAGTGATTGCTTACCTTTGTTTTTAAATCCTAGATTCAAAGTCACTGAAGCCTGTGTTTAGACTGCAGTCTAATTCTTTCAGAGATTAGATATTGGAGATTATTCGTAAAGTGGATCATGACACTTCATCTAGCAACAGTTGCTAGTGTTATTCATTGTTTCCCCAGGTTTGTTCATGCTCTCATAAACAGAGGAAAACAAAGTAGGTCTATTTTGGGAGAAAGATCTATAAAAGACTGAAATGCAGAAAAATTAAAAATTACTGTGTTCTGCAGTTTTATATTAGACTGAGTTTATCATTCAATTTGATGTGAGTAATTAATCCACCGAAATGAAGATACATTCAGAAATTATGAGTCAGTGAGGAAACCCAGATTCATTTCCTTACGATAATCACTCTCTCCTAATTCTTTTACCTTTCTCCCCTCCCCTGCCCTCTTCTGTGATGAGACATAGAAATAAATGTATAATATATGTTAAATGATAAAACAAATATCTGGATTTCATCCTCAACATTCCCCAGCTATCCTAACTTTGGCAGGAAAAGGGATTTGAAATGCCAGAGCTTTAGGTTATCTGATGCCAGTCAAAGCTGAATACAAAATGTGTCCATGATTGTTTTCATGTGTAAATTTCTTGCTGAGAGGAAAATCTCCTTGTTATTCTCTGTATGACTTATCTGATGAATAGTATTAATCATCAGGAAGTGTATTAGTAAGTACTGCAAATAGGGTTGCATATAAGTTTTCATTCTAATCTCTATTCTACTCACAGTTATTCAAACTTCTTCAGCTTTACTTTCTGTACTTTGAGAAGACTTTTAATTATCATTTATGCATTTTAGTCATTTTACATTTAAGAATATTAAAAACATTAATCCTATTGTGCAGGAAGACTGGAAAGAACCTAGACTTTTCTGAATCTTTCTAACATTGACATTTTGGGATAAAGGACTATCATGGTTTCAGTTTCAGCCCAGCCGGTAACAAAGCACCACGCAGCCGCTCGCTCACCCCCCAGCCCCTCGCCTGGCCACGTTGGGATGAGGAGAAAATCCAAAGGCAGGCTCGTGGGTCGAGACAAGGACTGGGAGGGATCACTCCCCACTTAGGGTCACGGGCAAAAGACAGGCTCAACTTGGGGAAGAAACAAAATCCATTTCATTTACTACAAATCAAAACAGAAACAAACCACAAGGGTATTAGGAAGGGAAACCAAACATCAGAACAACCTCCCCCCACCCCTCCCGCCTTCCCGGCTCAGCTCCATTCCCGGTTCTCTCTCCCTCCTCCCCCCGGCGGCGCAGGGGAACAGGGGATGGGGGTTGAGTCAGCTCGCCACACATCGTCTCTGCCGCTCCTTTCCTCAGGGGGAAGATTCCTCACTCGTCCCCTGCTCCACCGTGGGGTCCCTCCCACGGGAGACAGTCCTTCACAAACTCCTCCAACGTGGGTCCTTTCCGCGGGCTTCAGTTCTTCCCGAACTCCCCTGGCGCGGGTCCTTTCCGCGGGCTGCTCTCCAGTCACACACTGCTCCAGCACGGGTTTTACCATGGAGTTACCGCCATCTTCGGGAGCCTCCGCTCCACCATGGACCTCCCTGGGCTGCAGGGGGACAGCCTGCCGTCTCCCCACGGGCTGCAGGGCCATCGGCCTCCTCAGGCGCCCCTCCTCCCCCTCCTTCTGCACTGACCTCGGGATCTGCAGAGGGGTTCCTCTCACGTTCCAACCCCATTACTCCCTGCCGGTTCCCCTTCTTCAATCTGTTCTCCCAGAGGCGCTCCCACCGTCACTGCTGGGCTCGGCCTGGGCCAGAGGCGGCTCCGACTCTTTGGAGCCGGGGGAGCTTCTAGCAGCTTCTCACAGGAGCCACCTCTGCAGCCCCCTCCCCCACTACCAAAAAAAAACCCCACCACGCTGCACAAACCCATCACAAGGACTCACCAAATCATCAGAGGCGTCTATTTTATATGGTTTAGCCAACCTGACATATACTAAACCTGATATATTTTGTACTTGGTGAATCTATTTTTAATACCTGCAGGAGGCTTGGTCTGAACATCAGGAAACACTTTTTTGCTTTGAGGGTGACCAAGCACTGGCATGGGTTGCCCAAAGAGGCTGCGGAGTCTCCATCCTTGGAGATGTACAAAAGCTGTCTGGACATGGTCCTGGGCAATCTGTTTAGGGTGGAACTGCTTGAGCAGGGCGGTTGGAGCAGATAACCTCCAGAGATCCCTTCCAACCTCAGCCACTCTGTGATTATGTTATTCTATATACACGTACCGCTCTGCAGTGAATTCTGTACTCCCTACAGGGTAATGCACCACACTCTAGAAACTTTATGGCTGGACATTGTCACAAACCTGCTCTTTGTCTAGGCACTGGTGAACACAGGTGCACACACAGTCTTAGTAGCAGGGACCAGGGTGCCGGGCTGCCACTTTCACCCTGAACACCTTTCTCACTGGGCTGCAAGTGGCTCTTCTTCACTGTTGTCCTTTGGCTGCTGTGTCAGCTGGATTAGTCAGGCTCCCTCCCTCCTTCCTTGCACTCCACCAAAAGAGCCAAAGCTTAAATCACTGTCATAGTGTGTGAACTCTGAGCAGACTAGGACAGAAATTTAATCCAGGTTGTCCATTTTGGAGATAACTCTCTAGGCAAAATGGCTACTCCATGTGGTTTCTGGGCTTTGAAAAGCTTCATCTCTGCTCAGTTGGATAATTATCCTTGTAGAAAAGCCTGGCTGCCTGGATCCAGACTGCAAGAAATGCAGCCTGACTCACAAAACACAAGCTCTCAGAAGGGTCACAACTAAGTACATCCTGAGCTTAGCACTTTCTTCTCGCTCACACTGGTTTGTTCTCCTTTCATCATGAAGACTTTCCTGATTTCCACTTGGAAGTGTCTAATTCAGTCTAGTGTCTTCATAAGGAGCCTTGGAATCTAATTTAAGTTTTCTGAGCAGTTTTCTGACCTCACACAGTATATGCTCCATTTATCTTCCATTCTGGAAAGCTATGTTAGTATTTGAGTGCCAGTATTTGGGTCACTGCAACTGCATATATGTCCTGTTGTGATGGCAACAAGACTGCTTAAGGGACAGCTGTTGCTTTATATAGGGTGGCAAACCTCCAACTGAATGTATATTGCAATGCCAAACATCTGGAAGTGGTACCATTGCATAAAACACTTATTTTCCCTATGTCTGACCCAGGGGGAAATATTTCAGTCTTCATGCTCTGCTACACGCAATAAAAAATTGATCAGGCCAATGGATGACTCTGATTGGGAGAACTTGGGCATGTCCTCTATGGTTTGCAAAAATTCCTTGTGTAACAAGGTGTTACCCACACTGTTGCAGCTTTTGCAGCAACTGGAAAGGCAAGAGTTATGTCGGCTAATAGTTCTGCCTTGTGGGCCATGCATTGATCTCAGACTCCACAGATGTCTGGCTTTTCATTTGGCTTGTAGCAAATGGAGGTAGGATGGTGAAGGTGCTAAGTAGGTACATCACCCATATACCTTATGTTTTCATTAAGATCCCTCCCTCAAAAAAACCAAAGAAAACACAACTGCTTTTTATTATTCTCTACCTGGCATCTATCCCTTTGAAGAAATTTTTGTATGTTTTTCATTCTCTTCCTATTTATACCTTACAAAAATCTTGCCTTACTAGGTACTACCTAGCCCATTCTGTCTAACAGGTAAGAAATACATAAGTATGAAAGAACTTCTCATCAAAGAGGCTAAGTAGTTCTGACTTCAGAGTTTCAGCCCCATTCCCCAAAGGATGAGCGCTACTTTTCTGTTCTCTTGCATCCCCATGAACAAGAAAATCTCCTGGCCATTTTCCCTCACCCACTCCTCTCTATTCACTTCACTTCTTGCACTGAGCATTAGCACATCATGCTAAAAAACAAGAGGCCGTGACAGGGGCAGGGAAAGCTGTGGCTTTCTAAATGCTGGAGGACTGCATTTCTTGGAGTTAAAAGCGCTAAATCCTCAGTGAACTGTTGCAGCTATACAGGGAAGTCCTCTAAGCCAATGAAGGTCCAATCCATTTTCAACACATTCTTGTCAAGAGCACTGAGACTATGCTTCACAGATCTAGAAATGCATTATATTGATATTAACACCTTGCTACCATTTGATGTTTCTTATACTTCCTGTGCATTGGTGTTCTTTCTATAGGTTGAGTGGATGCCCAACCCCTGCGAAAATAGTGGGTTTATCTCTAGTTTGCTCTCTGGACTAGGTGCGTACATGAAATATATTCCCTTGCTTTTGAAACAAACATACCTTGATTTAAAGAGCAGTCTATTATGCTGGAAAAAAAAACAAAAAAAGCTCTTTTTACCTAGAGAAGGTTCTTACGAAGAAATTTCAGAAGTTGAAACAGTGAAGAAACAAACCAATAAAACACTACTGTAAGTTTATATGTTCTTATTTCAAGGGAGATTTATTTATCAATTTGTTTGCTAATCCTATCAGCAAAGCAGCATAGCCCATAAGCCACAAACTATTGGCTTTAGAATATGATTCATTCAGCCAATAGCAATGAGGACTCTTGCCCTACAATTTCATAGTCTGTGTTCATCTACTTTTAATGCTAAACTTTGAAAGTAATCTTGTGATGTCTAATTTGGGAATAATGGGACGTGAGTTACAATAACTCAGCAAAATATGTGCCGGCAGGATTCTAAGACCAGCAAAACTATTTGTATGAAACAGCATAAAAGAGGTTTATATCATCCTATAGTAAACATCTAAAATGGAATATAGGAAAGAAACCCTAAGTTACTTGTTCAGCTCTCACAATGCATAGTTGAGCAACTGTATTGGTAAGGCTGTAAATCACTTTGGCTAGTATATGACAGTTCTGTGAAGGTTAGTTAAAGACGAAGTCCATCTGTAGGCAAGGAATTAAGTCAAAACCATCAGCTTTTTGCACTTCAGTCTTCTTTCAGCTAACACAGCTCAGACAACCATGTCAGGCAGTAAACAGAAATTCTCTGACATCCAGTTACTCATGTAATCATAATCCAACAGGAATAACAAATCATTCTTAAATTGTACCTACAGTTATTTAGAAGATCTAGCTAACCATATATTTATGAAAACCAATTTTAACCGTATTCTTGACATCAAAAATTGTGTCTAAGTCAGTATTGCAAGGTACAGCCTACTGAGACGTGGAACTGAGAAAAGCTCAAGTTCTTACCTTAGGTACAGATAATTGTACAGGCACCTAGGTGTTGTTATAGCGAGCAAGAAAAATGTGGGTCTTGCAAAATGATTTTGGTTTACAGATCCATATCTCAAACTGCTGCTCTTTAAGTACAGTGATGCTAGAGCTTAAGATCAGCTGCCTTTTGCATGTTTTGTATTATCTGTTACAAATGAAGCTTGCAAACGTGGTCTCTGCCTTGTATTGAAATGACCTTAAGAGAATGCCATAAATAATTGCATGCTTGCAAGTGAGTAAATGTGAAATACCAATTTCTGTTGCTGTTTCTTTCTTTGAAGGACAATAGTTGTCCCTCATTAATCTTTCATTAAAATAATAATCCTTCATTAAAAGGGCAAGACTCTGTAATTCAGTTGAGGAACAATGGCTTTTGACAAGAAAGGTTTCTTACCTGGTTAATCAGAACACTCTAAGCAGATACACTCCACAGCTTAACTATTACAGATTTTCTAATTTTGTTAATGTTGATGTTGGCTTGTTTGAAGCATTAGATGAAATGAGCAGCTCTGTGAAATTTAAAAAATTCTGACTAGTTTCATGGCTGCACAGAAAAAATCCGATTAACTCTTCCCATCGTAAAACTAATTCATACTCTGCAGTTTCATCCAACTACAGCTGCTAATTATGCACAAAAAATCTTCCTTATTTCATAAACACAGTTTTTCAAGTGTATTTTGTACATTTTATATAACTTTTAATTTTGGTGCGTGCCTATGAGCTTTGCCTTCTGGTCTGAAATCAGTTCCTGTGACTGATATATCAAAACTCTGGTAAATACTACAGCTCTCTTCTCCTGAACAACTGCAGGGTGGAAGGATGCTACAGGGCACAGATGTTCTGAATATTTCTGGGTTCTGCTGACCTGTTTTTTCTGTGATTTTCTTCCTAGTTTTTTGTTTCCAGTCTTAATGTCCTCATTATGCGAAGTCTTTGTTTTTCCCTGCAACCAGAATGACTCTCTGACTCCGCAACCTGCCTGGAGGTTTGTGGCTGCATGTGCCTGTCTCTTCCCACTTACTCAGCCAGCAAGTTTCTAGCTCCTTCAATTAAGGGATGAACAACTTATTCTCCGTGCATACCTCTCATAACTGCACTTTTCTTTCTTAGTCTTCTTTCATGGAGTCCTAAGAGATAGTCCAAGAAACTTCAATCACAATCGAATAAACACAGTACTAGGTGTTCTTTGCAAAAAAATAAGATTACAGAATTTCATTTTGCTTCCATTTGGCTTGTAGGCAAGTCCTTTTTGATTCTATTTTTTTCTCTTCGTTTTCACTGCAGGTATATGCCCAGAAAGGACATTGTGAATGGTTTCAGTGAGACCAGAGATGGCGTAACTGCTGAAAAGACTAATTCTGAATTTCGCAGGCAGCAGTTCATACTTAGGACTTTAAAAGGAACAAAATAGAGGCATGGAGAACTCACTTCTCTCCATCATTTCTCTATATAAGAAGAGGTCATGCTGATGTTCTGCTTTCATCTGTATCCTGTATCTATGTGTATATGAATGCATAGTTAATAACTTAGTACATTTTTCTATTTAAACCGCAAAGTTCCATAGCATTTAAAGGCTATTACCAACAAAAGTGCCATGTGATTTACATAAAAATCCAACAGTAACAATAAACCCGCAAGGAATTGGGTAGGCTGTGACCTTCATTCTGGAGCACGTAATTCTGGTGTAACTGTTGTCATTGGTGAGCGCGAGAGGGAAGGCGTATCACAAAACCAGTGACAGTATTGCCAGCATTGCGTTACCTGAGAATCGTGGCTCACAGGAGAAAAATAGCAGCATATCACACCAAACATGCTGGCCTGGCACCCCTTTGACAGGTAAGATGTAGGAATATAACCAGTGCTGAAAGTACCTGCTGGCAGCTAATGGCAAATCACCATAGCAACGACAGCATTAAAAAAAAAAAAAAGAGCAAAGCACTAGCAGTTCAAATGAACTTGGGGAGGATTTTTCCTTTTTGGGGGGAGAAATGCTTATTATAAACATCAATCGCTTGTCAGAACAGGTGGTGGTAGGTCTCAGTACATATTTTTCTTACCAAGGCGTTTAAAGAAACTGGTCACAAACTGGGAAATGGGATTTCCTAGTACGGCTCAGCATTCCACCCGTTAGATGTACGCTGTGTTCGTTGACAGCCGTCTATCTTTCCATTCCAATTAGCTTTCAGCATCAGCAGTTGCTGTGCTTAGTGTGGAGTAATTCAGATTCATTGTTTTAGCTGGAATACATGGCCTGTCAGTCTGTTCTCATGGATATTAAATTTTTGGTAAATGCCAACAGCCAAAATCAAATGAAGTCATTAACTGAACTTCAAGAAACTAAGAGGCATGAGAAGTATCTTTTATTTCTAATGGCTTTCAAAATCCAGAAGTGGTACATCATCGGCATCAGAACTGAGGGTTTTTTCCTTGCAACAAGGACTTCACTAACGCCCATTTCTCTTTTCTGAACAAATAGCTGCCCAAGGTGAATGAATTAGCAATGTGTAGCACTGAAATGAGTTATAATATTGCAATAAACTGTCTGATTATTCAACCGAGGAAATATTCTTGGTTGAAAATGAAGGAAAAGCATGTTGAACTTTGACAGCTGGTATTTCATAGGAGCTCTGCACCCAGCCAAAAGCTGCCACTGGGATGAGGAAATGGCTATCCATCAGCTTTGATATTGTGGCACACTGAAACGCTGTGTAATAGGGATAAACCTCTTCAGGGCGGGAGAGAAGCTCTTTCTAAGGGCTCACCCGAGGGTGTGGAATGAACTCACACTGGAACCAATGATGATGGAAAATAGACTAGAAAATATATAACTATATCTTTCATCCTGTTGCCTTTAATGTCCACAGTGAGTTACAGTCAATTAAAAATGCTAATGATTATTGAATAATCTTTATAGACTATTCACTGTTGAATATTTTTCCCCAGCCCATATTAAATTTGTGATATAATTTATGAGCTGATGTTGCAAACAATGTTGCCACCAGATTTAAGATACTGGCTCACATGGGACACGAAAATCAGTTGTGTCGGTAAAAGGTCTTTTACGTTTTTCTAATATATGTCATATGCTTTTTCTAATGCACTCACTTGGGAATTACCCTTTGTGGGTGAATGACAATTCTGAGCTCGGATCATCTCTGGTAAGACCCATTTCACACAAGTCACATGCCTGGAAAACGTGCTCTGCCTCTCGAGTGTGCAGGGAGTCAGAGCGCGACCAAATGTTGTTGCTGTTCCTCCAACCTCTCCATCCTCCTCCTTGTGCGCCTGCCCCTCACTGCAGCAGCGCAACAGAGTAGAGTATTCGGGGAGGGTCAGGCACAGCACCAGGCAGGGGGTTTACGGGCTGCTTTGTTCTCTCTGTGTGTTTGACCTGTCCAAAGTCTGCTCTCCAATACAGCAAACTCATCAAAAGCACTAGTGTTCTATATGGTTAAGGTGATACCTCACAACTGCAACTGTGTGCTATTCATTGCTTGTAACATCTAGAGGAAAAAAAAAAAAGCAAAGTACAACATGGAGCAACAGAGTATTTGAAACACTGACATAGTTCAAGGGTCTTAGAGGGTCAAGTCAGCCTGATACAGTTCACGTATTTTCCCATGAAAGTAGTAAATTATGTTTAAGATTTATTATTTCATTTCTTTTCTTCTTTAAAATGAAACTGTTCTTTTGAAAAATGCGCTAGGATATCTGTTGGCTGTGTGTGACTGGCTGGATAAATGAGCTCTGTTTAGCATCAGAATAATTTATGTTTTGGCATTTAAAATGCAATGGTTACTTTAAAAAAAATGAAAGCTGAAAGTAGGAGAGAAATGGGGGCATCTTAAAAAGACTTAGAGTAATTAGTGGTCTCTGTTATTTAGTGAACAGTATCTCAGTGGAATTACAGTGTATTACATACTTCTGATAATTATTATTTATTGATTCAGGCGACTTCTGTACAACTAAAATGGAATATAAGGAAGCCAAACAATCTTAGGTTTTGGTGTCTTAGCCATTTACTGCTAAATGAAATACATAACTTTTTCAATTTTCACCGAAACGAAAGATTTTGCAACAAACCTGACCTGTGGTATTCCTATGCAATATTTTGATTTTGGTTTTCATTCCTTTAAGAATGCTTCAAAGTGCATATTTAACTAAAATGCGTTTCATATGGTTGCATTTGTCAGCTACAATTTAATTGCCATGCATGAAATCATTACATTTCTTGTCACAATGGATATTGTGCATGTCCCCTAAGATTTTTAGAAAGAATCCCTTCAATTAAAATCGGTGGATTTCCTAAGAAATTTTCAAATGTATGTCTTGTTTAAAAGGCATGGGTTTCTATTCAGTCATCATTTCTGATACAGAGATGAGCACAGAAATCACACAATGTTCTTGCATTAGAAACAGAAGATTATAGTATTGGAAGGGTCCAAATTTTTTTTCTTAGATGGTAATACTCCCTAAATCCTTTCTCTCTTTTGCACTGCGCTAAGAATATAAGTAGAGGTAGAGAAGGGTAAATGTACCTTGTAAGGCATTTATTGTTTTTTCCACCCACCTCAAATCGTGCAAGCATTGTTACTTTTCAGGCAACAAATAACTCTGAAATTTTTGCTGTACTTCAGGCTAAATTGATGCTGAGCGTTCGGCTGTATTCTGGTAGTTTCCATTAGTTCTGTTGACACTGTGGGACTGGAAAGTGAGGCACACGCTTCTTCTGAGCTGCTGTGTTTTATTAGAACAGCTGTGTTAAGTGACCGATGTGAGAGCCACAGCTGCCTCTGACAGCACTTTACGTGTTGGAGCTCTGGTCTCATTGAGGCGGTTGTTCTGGAGACCAGCGCGAGTATTTGGTGACTGGAAAACGGTATGGGGAGTAGTTAGTGGCAATAATGACACTGGGACGGGTAGGTGGTTGCGGCACACGCGCCCTCTCTTTCTCTGGCAGACTGTGTCTGCATTAAACAACAGTGTCATTACTTTACACTTCAACCGCTAAGTGAAAATTAGTTTTCTAATTGGCACATAAGCACTAAACCCATGATACTCTCCTGTCAAGGAACTAGGAGAAGGCAGTGAGACTGATTTTTTTTCTGCTTTCACAGAAATTACGTGGAAAGGGAAAACGTATTTGTAGAACATCACTCGTATTAACTTTGAGAGTGTGAACATGACAAATGACGCGCTGCATACACCAACAACCCTGCGTAAGCGTGAGAGTTCCTAGCCCTTTACACACCGAGTTTTCAATTTTTAAGTGTTCGGATTCTAGCAGAGCGCGGGAGAGTCTTGTTCCTTTGACAAGCAAAGTCCTTTATGCCAGTACTAGGCTCATCATTTCAGCAGAAGTTTTGTAATACTTCTGCCAAATCTTAAACACAACGCTATGAATTCCTCTGTCTTCTAAATACCACATGACTGTGAAAAGCAGCCAAATATAAACAATAAGAAGTTCAGCCAAACTGGCCCAATTCAGCTAAATTTAAAACCTCCAAATCAACCCATTTTTCACACTATACTTGCACATTGGTATGACCTAGTTGAGGCTTAATAGTTTAGAAAAATGGTATGACACAGCTTGCACACAATTATGCTAATTTATATGTGGAATATGTTTTGTGAAAACCAAATAACCTAGGGATTTATATTTGACAATGCTTTCCAGTGTTGCATGTTCCATCTGGGTTATTTTTGTTTCTATATTTTCAGCAAAGCAGCAAACCAAAACGAAAGCAGAAGAGCCCTGGGAGCAGAGACCGGCGCTCGCTTCCCTGACCTCTCCAATGAATATCCTGACTTGTAAACCAGAGAGGTGTCTTTAGGCCAATTCATCTTTGTTTCTCGTAGGCAGGGTGAAATAACTTCCACACAGGGGATTAAGATTTTGTATCCATTTCCCAACAGACAGAAAAAAGAAGTGCGAGGATGTAAAGAAAAGGTTCTATTTTTAAAACACCTTTGCTAGAGAGTTGTATTATTATTGTTGCTGGTTTTGTTTCTGACTGTACTCAGTATTATAGATGAGTGCCTTAAATCCTGTTGCTACTGTTTGTGACCTTCTGAAACTTTGGCATAAAGTATCAGCATAAAGAACATTCAGGAAGGAGTAGAGCTCTAAGGAGTTTTTTAGTAGCTTATTTATGGCTGCCAGGATTTTTCACTTTAAAAGGGAGCATCTCCTGCCTCTCTCCTATCCTGGAATTTTCACATAAACAGGCTGCTATCCTGCTGGCTCCTCCTGATTAAAAGCCTGTTCTCGCCATCCTTTTTCACTAAATGAATGGCAGGAAATGTTAATAATTTATTGAGCAGGGAATATATAAATTCTCTGAAGACGTAATCAGTTCTACAATATATAAGGGCTCTATGTTTGTCACAGAAATGATGCATTCTGTGATTTTCATGAGGGGAAAAAGTGATATTTTTTTTAACCCCTTTAAAACATTAAGCAGCTTTAAAGTTTCCAGTGAAACTGCTTCCACTCTAGTTCCATAGGAAACTTTGAGACATGTCCCATTACATCTGGGCACAATCTGAAGTGAATAGCAAGACCCTCTCACGGGTTACCGGTTATTATCTCCTACATTTTAGGAAGGGGGCAAAGGAGAAGGCAGAGTCTCTAAGTTTATGTTGTCAGGGGCTGAAGTATCTGGTACAACAGTCCTGATCATTCTGATTTTCGTGGTCGTACTGGCTATAAGGAAACCGGCTTCCAAGGCTAATGCTGATGGGACACTAGAGACGGAATCCAACCTAAAACCCACTGCAGCCCACTAGAAAGTATCCATGGGCTCTGATTCTGCACTGCAGTTAATAACAACAAAAGCCATCACCTGCTTTGTTAAGGTGGTTTTAAAAACTGTTAAGATTACTTTATTGCAAATATATAAATGTTGCTAATGTGAGCTTTGATTTTTTATTTTTAATATTATAAACCTTGACTCCGTTCGCATCATACCCTCAGACTGGAGAATGCCTGTATGTGTATTTCCTAAGCTACGGCAGAAAAAACTAGTTAGCATGCAAAACATCACAGAGTAGGATGGCACAATGCAAATGCCTGAAGCAATTAAAGGGAAATGTCTGCTTTGTCCTCATCTCTTAAGCCCCTGGCACTTTCTAGCAGGTGGCAGTATAAGAATGTATTTAGCATTGCTCTTCGTTCCTGCATTAATGCTGCCACTACCGTATTTCGTTCCATAGTAACACTCTGGAACATTTTGCGCGTGAACGACAATGAGGAGAAAATGGACTATATTATTTGACTATTGTAATGGTAGGAATGCACATTAATCGGACAACATTGTGCTGTAATGGAGGATCTTGAGGTGGCTGGTACAAGTGGCCAGCGCCTGCAATAGCATGGTGAAGCGTATACACAGTGCCTCACTCAGGGAGCAGGATAGCCATGGACAGTACAGTAATTGCTTCTTTGCAAATATCTCAGGATATCCTTTTATAGTTCCTGAGAATCACATATACCTACGGCTGCACTGCAAGTTGTAGTCTAAGAATCTGTAAAGTCAGAGTATGCTGTTCCTAGAATGGTAAATTGATAAAAACATTAACTTTTATCTACAGTTAGCCTAAACTTGCAATGTACCAATGTACACATTTGCCTCAAACTTCTTCTCGTCTTGTACGCTTCCCTATGCAAATCAGTCTAAATTAAGCAGTTTGCCGTTTGTTGAGGATTTCTTCTGCAGTATTTATATAAAAACGTTTACAAACCCTCATAGACCGGAATATTTTGGAGAGATCAGTAAGCTTGTTGTAGAATAATGTTGCAGAATTACCTTGTAAAGGACATCTGGTAATTCTTTATATGAAATTATCCTGAAAGAACTGAATGAAATTCAGGGAAAGTAAATTCAGGATACCACATATAACAGGAATACTTAATTATGCACATTCATGATGGGACCCAAGGGGTCCTTAAGCAGTTCTGAAGAAAAGGTGAGAGTTGTATATTGTCATGCTGCAAAGGAGGCAATTCTCATCAGCATTTATAGATAACCCATAGGATGTGTGAAATAAACTCTTTGTATGGTTGACAGGGCCTCAGCTACGTTGCAAATGAACACATATAAAAATGTATATATCTATCAGGGAATTTGAGATTGCTTTGACTGGATTGTTCAGAAGTCTGACAAATTCAAACCAATTTTAAAACAGAACTTTACCAAACTGACATTGAGTAACACTAGGTTTTGTGCTACCGGTTAGTTCTTTTACGTTATCAGTACTTACCTCTACCGATATAATACTGTTAGTTCTTAACACTTGTACCCTACGTTAGCTGTGAGTACACAGCACCAGGGTGCTGACGCTGCATATTTAGCAGTGATAGCTATGGATCTGGGCGGCTCTCCATCTCCAGGCTTATTTGCAGAGCCTGCTCCTTTTGTTGTTCTTTGCTATCTCACAAAGTCCACTGCTTGGGTCACTGCTCTATGCGGCTGCACAGTGTTGTTGCCCATACGTTGTGTTCAGCTATGCCAGAACAACGCTACAAAATATTTGGTTATATTATTTTAGTACACGTACATTTCAATTTGAGACAAACTAATATTAATTATATCCTAATTCAATTCTTGTAATTTATAGGTGTCACAAGCCTCTGCTTTGGTCACAGCCAGAAATCCATCCAGATTTGGGCATGACATTTAAAGAGAGATGTGGGTTTAGCATGGAAAATCAAGAAAAGAGCAACGGAAATGACCAGAGGTTTAGGAAACGTGGCTTATGAGGAAACTCCTGCAGAACCGGGATTGTTTAACCTAGGATTTTATCTTCTTACCTTTGCACAACCTCTCCAAGCGTTCCAAGCAGGGACAGGGCACTTGCTAGGGCCAAGCCTGGCACCGCAGCACTGGGCGCGGTGGGAACTGCCGCAGGAAGCAGCAGCCCTCCGAGGGATTGCACAGGGCTTGCAGCAGACACGAAGGTTGTAGGCTAAAGTCTGTTCTTGTGTCTGTCACAAAGTCTGTGTGACAACTCAGCCGGAGGACGAAATCGTGGGAGGTAGGAGAATGATGGAAGATCCAGAAACCCCGGCTGGCTCGAGATTTCCCCTGTGATTTGACTGACATCACTACAGTCGCGTGTTTCAACTCCCCTTTCTATGGTCAAGTTGAACAAAACAGATGTTTGGTGAAGAAAACCACTTTCAGTAAACGAGTTACTGAACTTTTATGCACCTGCAGAGTAGCCTTCAGTGTGGATTTTGCTGGCTGTCCTCTTGCTTGCAGGGGTGGGTGTGTGTCCAAACGAGCTTAGCAGAAAGAAAGGCACACAGGAGATAGTAACAAGGCCTTTGCAAGGTCATGGCTTTTTATTTTCTATTTTCTCATGTATAACAACTAAGTATTCTCATCCTGTTAATATTTTTTGGACAATAAATAGCCTACTTTGTTCTTGTTCGGTATGATACTGCACTTACAAACCTCTGCTGCGTTCTGTGCATGCACCCATGCACACATACATCTACTATGACATTTTTTTGTTAAAATACCCACAAGCTAAAAAAGCACTAGAGTTTGCAATTTTCCTAGCAATTAGGAACACAGATTAAATGCCGAGGCTAAGGAACCTCCATCAGTGTGGTGTATGCACCTGGACTTGCCCACCCTAAGGGTATATAAGGACAGGGGAAGAAACCCCTTTCCAGCATTAAAGTCAGTATTGTTGTTTGTGATGAGCAAGTGTTTCCATGTCTGTCTTCTTACAATGCAACGTTTACAATCCATAGTCTTCAGCGAGACTTCCATGGACTTACCTGAGGGTAAAACATGACTTACAGTTTTTAATTTACCACATAAACTAAATAGTTTTGGGGACAGCTCTACAGTTCTTTCTGTAGGAAACAGCTGAGTTGTTTTTGAAAGAAGACAATTCGAGGATATTGTCTTTCTGCACATCACCTGCACATCTATTTCTTTTTGGAAAATTTAAAAACATCTTTTACATGCCACTAAATCATGCAAACCTGCTCTTTTCAGTAATCTGTCCTACACAAAAGATAGCCTGGAGTTGACAGATTATAGACTTGTATAGACCTAATACTATTTTTCAGTAGATGGAAACAAAAAAATCTTTTTTATAGTCTAACCTCATATAGGATAGGCACATTGGATGGAAAAGGCTAGACTTTAGCCTGTAACCTTTGTGTGTGCTATAAACCATTTACAGCTCCTTGGTGGATGTGTCTGAATGCATCATTGCCAGCAAGTGTTGGACTGTTCTGTACTCTACTGCCGCCAAAGCTATATGAAGCATTGATTTGTTTGGTTTAAATCATATATATCTTTTCATATGCACAGTCTGCAATACTAATCTAAAGTTTTGTCTTGGAAATCATTGCAGTAGATGGAAATGTGACTGCCCCAGTAATGAATCCTGTGTAACTAATACATATATTCTGACCTTGCTCCCCAAGAGAGGTTTTTTAAAAGCCTTTGCAATATAAGGAAATCCATGTCACCCATTAGGAATATGAATATTTTTCCTTCTTCCGCCCTATGCTGGAAAATCTGACACAAGGAGGTGGAATGCTGTATAGATACAGCAATTGTCCTACATTCATTTTTAATGAGAACTTTTCTGCAGGCTTTTGTTCCTTTAGCCATTGCATGTTCCCTTCTCTGTCAGTTATCTGTTGCCGGTTTTCCACTTTTTGTCCTCAGTGGATTTCATCTCAGAAATATCACAACTCTTCCTGAACTTCCTTCTCTGTTGAACAGGGCTGGGTTTTTTTCTTTGCTTGTTTTTCTGTTATGGCTATTGAATATTCTGTGTTTCTTTAATTATTTTTAAGAAAGACTCCTGTTTGAAAGCAAAGTCGAAACCAAATGTAGTAAGTACATTTTTATATACTATCTTATGCCCTCTCTTGGCAGTAAAAGTCAATTCTAGATTGCTTTAGCAAGAACTATAAAAATGTAAATTACTAAGATCTGATTTGGTCTTATTGCCTTAGCTGAGTTCTAACAGTTAAATCTAGAATATATAGCTGCTGAAGCCTATTAATACAGGGTAATTTACATATTCAGAAGGATCCTGTTGTACTCTCTTTCTCTCAGTTAATATAAGATGAATGAGAAAAAGCTCCGGAGGACATTTAAATGAGGTCTGAATCCAAAATTTTTGCCTTCATTTAAATTTTTAGAATTCCTTAAGAAGGGTAGCAGCTCATGGTGTCTCATTCCCCCTTTTTTATATCTGTAGGGGGTTACCAAGAATGAAGCACAATATTTTATTTCATCTGGGTTGTAATTTTAGAAAAAAACATCATATTTGGAGCTATTTTTTTGTCTTTTGATCTTTAAAGATCCGATTAAAACGTAATAAAATTTGCAAATCATATCTCTGTAATGTCACAAGGGAAAGGTGTATGTATACAAAGAGTAACATTCTGTGTTTTTGCAGAACTTTTGCAAAATGATTACAGCCTACACTGCTGTATAACAAAGTAGAGAAAATTATGGTTTTTTTCTATATTAAATGTTTGATATTAGATCCTGATCCAGCCAGCCACGTAACTGTACACTCACTGCACATGAGTAGCCATTAGCAAAAGGCATTTGCAATTATACCTGAAGAAGAAAAAATTACTTATATATTTCACATATGGTATATAGTAGTTGTATCAGTAGTGATATTTTCCTCATAAGTGGACATTCTTTTAATTTAAGTAAGCTGCTTAAAGCCTGTCTATTTTTAGTAGCAATGGCTTGTCTTGTCAGTAGTAATCTAATCGATTGCAACATTAAGAAGAAAGTCTCTGAAAAAACTCAAGACGTTAGACAAATTTCATGGTCCAATAAACATAAATTTGACAGATGGAACTTGCTGGTATGGGATCTTTTCAACGGTATGATTCAAAATAGATCAGACATTTGTGTAGATGGTATCTTCAGACCAGCTACCTAGAATGGAATTGACAAATACAGTGAAATCCCATAAACTCTTTACGAGCTGTAGTCAATGGTATGGTTTTGATATTCTTGGCTATTTGTGGATAGAACGGCCAGAAGGCAGAATTGCATGCAGCCAATCTAATACTACCTAGGTCACAGATCACCACATCAAATGATTCCAGTATCGGGCTCACAGCTCCGGCAGAGCTGCCCCATATTTTTCAGAGATACCACTTCTGAAGACTTTGGTGATAAAGAATCCATCAGAGCTCTAGGCATCCTCAAGAGGAGAGAAACAGATTGGTGGCAGACAGAGTGTACTTCCTTTTAAACCATTTGGTGATATTTCCAGTATCTAAACTTAACTTTTACCATAATAATTGTTCAGTGAGATTCAAATTAAGCAAATGACTGCAGATCTAACAAGTATGACCAAGCGGTAGATTACAATCCAAATTCTGTGATTACTTCTGTGTTATTGGAATTTTTGTGCAAGGAGAGACTGTATGATTGGACTTCATCCTGAGGTATTTTGTTGCCAGTATACAAAGATGAACAAAATTCAAGCTAAGCCATCTGTACATACATTATTAAAAAAATGAGATAGATGCGAAGTCTAGTAAAGCCATGGATGTTTAGACCTGCCAGGATGTGCAACAGTACTTGCAAAACACTGCAGAATGAGTTAGTCTAAACTTATGACATAATTTATCATTTCTCATAATATTAACGTTGAAGAGAATTCTGGTTAGTACACCCTGAAAACTTTCTGGAAAACAAAGATAATCTCTGCCCGCTTGCCAGTAAAAGAGCACAAAAAAAAAAAAATCATACTTTGAAAAAGGATCTACATTAAAATATTTGGCAAATTTACATAAAATGTTAATTACTTTAAGAGGGGATAATATAGTATTTAATTACTCTAAGCCCAGCTTGAAATAACAAATTATTCTTCCTCTTAATTCACATTTAGACCATTTAGTCTTTTTATCATCTCTCCACTATGCCATAAAGGTAGCTGTTGGCTGTTCAGAAAATTGATATAGCAGGAGCAAAAAAAACAATAGTGATGATATAAAGCACTTTATTATATATTGCACCCCCACTCTATGGGTATGTCATATTTCTACAGATCCATTACCTGATATCAGGTAACATATATTTTGTACTGTAAACTATACCAAAGGGGTCTTTTGTAATGCCCTCAAATTTTTGTTTACAGAGAAACAAGCATTCACAGACTCTGTCAGAATCACAAAAACCCTCAGCATCCCACAAGTCACTCAGGAATCTGCATAATACCAGCAATAAGATGGCTGCAGGTACTTTAACGTGACCATGTTTATTCACACTAAGAGCCAGCGTCTGTGTCTCATATAAAAAAATCCCACACTTGACTCAAAGTGTTTGGTTAGAGGAGCATTCTTTGCTACTAGAGTTTATGATATCTTGGTTATATCTCATTCTGACACTTTAATTAGAAACTTAGACTTAATGCTTTTATCTTTTCTGTTCTGTGATAAATGCAAGTAGTAGTTCAGTCAAGGTTTCTAAAGGTATTCAGACATTCCAGGATGCAGACAGTACTGTAGTAAGATTTACAAAAGCTCATAGAAACTAATCAGAAATTTAATAGCCAGGTGCTTTTGAAAATCTCACTGGGTGGATATATGCATTTTTAGCAGCCCCCAAAACCAAAATCTGAGCTTTATAGGCTCTAGAAGAAAAATAAGGGTATTTATTTAATCTTTTAAATCCCATAAAATTGAATACCCCTCGAAACTTTATTTATTTTGTTGTTTGTATCTCTGATTCAGATTGCTTTCCTGTTTATGTAGCAGTGCAGTGAGGATCTTCACATGCATTAATGCAATTCAGTGCAATTTATTTTTCATAGTGGCTTTTATATCATATACTCTGAAACCATCAATTTTCTGAATGATAGACCGTATGACATTGAACAATGCACAGTAAAGAAAACATGTTTTATTTTGGGAACAGATAAATTGTGACATTTTGGGAGGAAAAGGTAGTATACTGTATTTCTAGTCTAATAGAACAGTCTTTTGATCTTCCCAAAACAAAGTGAAAAAAAGTAATAAAGAAATATGTAGTAAGATTAAAATATGAAATGTATGTCATAGATTTGGTTATATGGGTGCATATAACCGTACAACCAAAATCAGGGCGATTTCACTGACCATTAAATCAAAATCTCCTTATTCTAAAAATGTAGTCTAAAAGTAGGAAAATAAGTTTGGTGATTGGTGGAGGGGTAGTTTGCCTTTTTGTGGGCAGTTAAGTGAAATTTCCTGACAATATTAAGAGAAGATCTGGTGGATGTATTTTCCACAAGATGCCCTCAAGTCGAAAATAATTTTGGGGGATTATGTTATTAACAGGAAAATATCTTTCTGTGAAGAGGTTCTTATGGATAAGGGTGAACTGTTGGTGAATGTGAAAGAGAGAAATGCCTCAAGATTTAAAATAAAGTCCTGGCAAGCAGTGATGGTGTTTCAAATCCCCTAGTACAGTCAGCTCAGTATGTTCTACATTGATTATCTGATTACAGGACTATTGAATGTCACAGAAGGATTTTCTCTCAGTCTCTTCTCTTGACTTGTTCCATTCTACATAGGATATCCACTATTCCTTTGGATCAGATTACTGTAATCAATAGAGATTTGAAAGAATCTAGCAGAGAAAGATCTTGAACTAGAAAATATCACACCCACTAATAGTGCTCTTAACAATTTAGTAGTAGGACATTCCCTTTCAGCTTTTTAGTGAAAAATAGCAAGCTGGTGATTTGGGGTTTTCTTTTTTTTTTTTTTTCTTTTATAATTTTGATCAGAGTGGTGAGAGTTTTTAATAACATTTTATTTCAATAAAGTAGAAACGTTATCTTCTGAAAGCTCACATTAACAGCCCCTTAATTCCCAAAAATGTTCACCTAGTCTCAAAAAACAATGGCTATGAGGAGGCATTTCATTTATTATTAAATCCAGGTGTTCTGTACTCTCTGACATTTTGTGCAAATGTGAAATTGTGCTTTTGAGGTTTAAGAGCTGGAACATCTAGAGTCCAATAGGAATAATTTCACTTTTCTTGGCTGCTTTGTTTCTATCTCAGATGAGAATTTCTGAGTGTTCTTTCTTCTCCTAAAATCAGAGAGAGGAAAGGAGAGAAATGAAAACATACTTCTTTTCAGACAAATGAGGAAACCTGGTACAAGTATCCAAGAGTAAAAACTTTGCCTGACTCCATCCATTACAAGACTAGACATGTTTAACTCTTCAGGTAGTCAAGAAAAGGAAAGGAATGGTGTCTTTGTTTCTCACAGGCAGATTTGTCTATTCTTAAAATAAAAAAAAAAAAGAAAAACTATGTATACAAAGCTGTCAAAATGCTACCTAGCCAAGGAGAATTTTGACCACCTAGTTCCTGAGGTTCACAGATATCCAATTGTATTAGTTACCTTTCTAAAATTATTACAGAAATTGCTCCAGACTGATCAGCTGCTGAGAAGACCTTAGCAATGAAATAAAACTTGTTAATTGCAGCTCAGACCTGAAACAGATGCCTCCATCACAGTGTGGCTTCTAAATTTTGCTAAGCCTGTCTAGGTCTGTATTTAACTTGTGGGATTCAATCCAATTCTCTCTATTCACAGCCTGCAACATTATCCCAACGTACGTCTGAGATCCAACATGGCTGACCAGACAAAACAGCTGGAGATAACTGTCGTTGTCTTGGGCCTGGCTGAGATGGAGTTAATTCTCCCCAGAGCAGCCCTCGTAGTGCCATGCTCTGTATCGGTACCTAGAAAGTGTAGATAACTCACCGGCGTTTTGGCCACTGCCGAGCAGTGCTCGAGCAGCACCAAGGCTGTCTCGCCAACATTGCCCCCTCACCGGCAGGCTGGGGTGGGCAAGATCTTGGGAGGGGACAGAGCCGGGACAGCTGACCCAAACCGACCAAAGGGATATTCCAGACCGTGTGACATCAGTTCAGCAATAAAAGCTAAGTAAAGGGAGATGGAAGGGGGGGGCAGTCGTTATTTACGTTTGTCTTCCGGAGCAACCGCTACGCGTACTGAAGCCCTGCTTCCCGGGAAGTGGTCAGACATCGCCTGCTGATGGGAAGGAGAGAATAAAATCTTCTGTTTTCCTTTGCTTTCACTTCATTAAACTGCCTTTATCTTGAGCCACGAGCCTTTCGTTCTATTTTCTCTCCCCTGTCCAGCTGAGGAGGGGAGTGATCGAGAGGCTTTGGTGGGCACCTGGCATCCAGCCGGGGTCAACCCGCCACAGTCATAAAACAGGCCGTCCGGTAACACACGTCTTGGAGTTTGATGGGATGATACTGCCTCCACTGATTGAAGGTGTCCATTATTACAGGTATAAGAAAAACTTCCACGAGAGCAGCCCAAAAGTGGAGCAGTTTGCCCAGCGAGTAGGTTCTGCAGTTTCCATCCTTGGTGGTTTCCAAGACCCAACTGGATAAAGCCCTGAGCAGCCTGGCCTGACCCTGTAGTTGTCTCTGCTTTGAGAAGGGGTTGCGCTGGAGACCTCCTGAGGTCCCTCCCAGCCTGAATTACCCTATAAGCTTGTGAGTATGAAGTCTATTTGCACTTTGCAATAGTGCAAATTTCTCCATTGGTGCTGGGTTCCCAGCATTTTGGTCTTGTTGCACAGACACCCACATACAGATTGTTTAAAAAAAATTATAATTCATGGGATTTTGAATGGGGTAATGCTCAGTGCCTTAAACCAGTCCACTGCCTCATCTATGCAGAGACTAGCTGGGGAATTACCAGTGCACAGTGAGGGTATGCACAGTGCCACAAACCCTTAAAAACTGGCTGCATTACAGTTGCAATTTTTAAAAAATCTTGGCTTTCATCCTTATATCACAATTATAAATTCCATACATATTTCCACAGTCTTTGCAAAGCATGCATCTTTTATCTTTGAGTAGCTAGGATACATACCTTAGTAATATATCTTACAGTTGAAAGCCCACATGCTTTCGGCAGAGATCATTGCAGTAGGATACATTTAGGCTTGAAAGTATCAGCTCTGAAGAGCAAGATGATTTTTTGCAGAATGCAGCAGTTTACCTTCTCTGTAACACAGGGACAAAGAGCACTTACTCCACTCTTTCCATAAGGAATGCTGCATCCATCATAAACCGGGTTTCATCTGAGAAATCCCTCCTCGCTCCACCCACCGAGAAGAAAGTTCTTTGGAGGTATTTTAATATTTTTATTCCTATATAACAAATCCAGTATATTACATATTCAAAATGAGTTAGTGATATTTAACAGAAAGAAATATAAATATATATCAAGATGGTGAGTTTTATATTTGTGACAAGGAGATAAGACTCTCAAGCTTGTTCAGGAAAGACCAGAGTTTTGTCTCTCTACATGTCCACTCTCAGCACTAGAGAACTGTAAGAATAGAGTATGGCATAGATGACGTTTGACCTGACTCGCATGAAGAAAGCTGCAATTAGGAAAATGCATTTTTAGATCATTTTGTAATACTCATTCTTATACAAAGAAGATTACAACACCGCTTTCTTGCTAATTTCTAAGTTATATGGATAAAATGCAGTCTTTTATACAACCTGTTGGATACGTATCATCTTTGGTACTATGGACTCTCAAGGTACCAGATTTAGCTAAAGACAGGCTAATCAAATGCATTTTTAAGCGTAGTTCGTCCTTCTAAATAGCTGAATATAGGGTGTGAAGGTTATTGTAGAAAATATTGTATCCTGACACAGTAATAATAGTTGATGAATACTCTTCACAACTAATACTGCATCAGAAGAAAATCCTATCAGTCATTTTAGTCTAATACTAAACAAAGAGAATGAATAGATTTTGGAAATCTTTCATAAATTCACACATGTAAACAATTTCTTATTTTAAATTTCCAAGTTATCTAATTTATACTGTTATTTCTGAACTATTTCTGTTGCTGTGCACTTTATATCTTATTTAATACAGCATACTCTATTGGTTAGCGTTACACCTACATTACTCATATTGGAATACCACTCTCACACTGACAGATTTATTTGTCGAGCTTTATATATATGTGTGTGTGTGTGTGTGAGCCATTCACCCTTGACTTTTATTTTAGCAATGGAGAGAAGTCAGCACTTTTAGGGTGCCAGTCATCTTGATCTGTTTTCAAAGACTGCTTTAGTATGAGATGAATTACACCCAAAAAGTACTCATTTGTCCAGTTGATTTTAAGCATGCAAAAGGTGACTGGCTCAGATGTAGATGTTCTCACTGTAAATGTTGATATCTGATTAGACGTATCACCCCCCCCCCCCAGCTCCAAATATACGGTACTTATATAAATAATTTCCGACAATCAGGAGGCATACTTGCAGTCCAGTTGTGTCTGCTTGCTGTTCAAAGTAAAGAGAGAATAAATTACCTACAGATAAATAATACAATTAAATAAACAAAACTCCTACTAATTATGAAATAATGTTCAGTCAAATATTTTTGTCCTGTAATATAGCATGCAAGTATCTAACCTTGAAATTAATGTAATGCTAAAAGTGCTTCTTTCCTTCCAGTAGAGGGAGTTTAGGAATGTACAGGACATGTACGCTCTCCATCCGTCTGTTTAATTAGATTAATCCCGACCATAACGTTGCAAGTATCCTGAAAAACCCCTATTGATACTTCATTCCAATTCATTTCTACTTCATTATTAACAAACATTTTAAAAAAATAACTCTCTCGTATTATTTTCATTAATGATATCAATCTCTTCTGTCTTATATGAAAATATCCCATTAAATATCTATTTCACTTTTATGACCAAGACCAACACTTAATATAGAAAGGTCTATGTCAACTTTAGCAACTAACTAAACATTTAAGCAAGCCTCTCAAAAACATAATGAATTTCTGTTTGAATGCCTCCATTAATATGATTGCCGAAATCTTTGATGAAACAGTAAACACTTTCATGTAGGTGCCAAACTCAAAGTGACCAAGATGTTAGGATGATAGATGCAGTAGATCATATTCTGGCCTTTTTTTTTCCCCCTCCTTGGACAAGAGCTAGTTAGCGTTTCCATCACCTAGGAATTAGGAACTTTGAGGACCATTGACCAGGATCAGCACTAACCATTGACCTTGCCAGCGCTGTAGCTAAATATCTGAAGGTCTCTGTTTATAGAACATCTCAGTCAGCTCTGCAGCAAATGTCAGTCCCTATCTCTGCATTGAAAATAAACTGTAAGGAAAAGGATTCACTGCACTCAACTTTATATCTGAACTGGTCACTGTAGTACCTAAAATGGTATGTATTTTTCTCACCTAAATTACATCCTTTAAAAAAACCAACAAAAACTTAAGGACTGGAGCACAAGTCAGATTTTTATTTCACATACACCAGATTTTTTAAAGCAGTAAGCTTGATCAGCTTAATCTTTGGGCTTTGTGGTAACAAAGGAAACTTGAAGTCTGAGCCCTCCTGTGAAATGGGTCTGGAGGATTTACTGTGGTCTGATAGTTCTGCGGGGTAGAGACTTGAACCGTAGCAGAATATTCCTCTCTTAAAGTCAGATCTATTTATAGAGTAAAGCCTCAAATAACAAAATGTCATACAACCACATTGTTTTCTTCTGGCTCAGTAATACAATAGTCTGAGGTGTTCCTCTGAGAATAAGCGTTAAGATCAGAGAGTCCCCGGGGAAGCTGCCTCCAAGCTCCCCCTGAGGAGAAGGGTCACCGCTCACGTGCCTTTGGTCGCTCCACGAACCAAGGGCACTGGAGCATGCGCCAGGCACGGACGGGGTGGGACAAGGGGAGGCAATAGCTTAGCTCGTCACCCACTGCGCTCACGGGCACCTTCTGCAGCCCTGCGGAAGCAGGTACGGAAATTGCAGAAGGGCCCAGGGAAGCGGGCTATGCTTTAGCTCAGCTAATACATTCAGCAAGCCATGTGGCTCGTGTCACGTGGCAGATTTGTGGATAGGATTGGGAACTTAAACGCACCCTGCGGATTAGTTCATAGAAGAAACCTTTGTGATACGGGGAAAAAAACTTTCTGGTAACAAGACTGTGCTTGGCGCGTGATTACCTGGATAGGAAAACACTGTGGTATGAGATTTGCATTGGGTTATTGGGTGGGAATGAGTTCCAGCACAAAGTGAAGAGTACAGCTTCTTTTCTTTTTGGAGAAATTACAGCCCAAAAGATTACCACCCCTGAGTGAACAGAACCAAAAATGTATGACACAAGATATAACCCAAGAGAAAAAATACATTTCAGGAGCATGCCTTCCTGCAAGAGAGGGATGAAATACTGGTATGGATACAGCTGGTATTGCGCTTCCTGCCGCTACAGAGAAAGTTTATACTTCGGGGATTTTTCAAAGGCAAATAGCAAGAACATGCAAATAAAATATAACCTGTTTACCGCTAGACTGGCTTTTTTCCTTGGTAGGGCCTGTCTTTTGCTTCAACAAAATGACAGGCCATCACACAAGACGTTTATGTTTTTCAGAGCTTCATTTGTTCCTTCTTTCATATCTGATATGTCGTTTTAAATGGTGGAAACCTTTTTCTTTGTTATCGATCTCGAAGACTTTTTTTGGAAGTAGAGAGGTTTGTAACAACATGCCAGAAGGGCCTGCGCAGCAGTGGTCTTCTCTGAGCTCTCCTCTTGCTGCGGGGAGAGAGGATGCTGAGAAAATGGATACAGGCGAGACATCCATGTTATGAAGACGTAAGGAAGCCGACCTCTGCAAGTTCCTGCGATCCTAAAGTGCTTTCCCGGCCACCAGCCTTTCCTCTACCTGCTGAAAAACTGAAGAAAGCCCTCTGTGTTCCTGCCTCCCACCCTGGCTGCTGCTGGAGCAGTGGCACAGGCTCTTTGCTGGCGCAGGCAGCCGTGTCCGTGTGCTGCTCCCAGCAGGGACGGCTTCCTCTGCCCCGTACCGGTGCTCAGCACCTCCTGGGCAGAACGGAGGGAAACGACCCGATCCGGCTCGGTTTCAGGGCTGACCGGAGGGTCTGCAGCAGCAGCAGCAGAAGCTGACACATCCAAGCAACCGCAGAGGCTGGGGAGCTGTTTGTCTGAGCTCTTAGGAAGACAATTTTCCTCCCACTTGATTTACATTTAGACAATTATCCTCACAACTGGAAGGGGTGGAAAGTGTGTTTTGAAATGAAAGCCTGACCTTTGCAGAGGTGGTGACATTTGCCAAGGGGAAGATGCCTTTTTCTTAACGCGTACTTTCCAATCCTGATTACAGTGTACTTAATATTGTCCATAGCCTGTAGGAGAGAGAAAGGAAAGGAAGGGGGAAGCAAGTATGCTTTTAAACATGCACACAAACACTATTGCTGCATCTGTAGCTGGATTTAGGAGTTAAAATTGGAGAGGGTCTCTGAAGTCATTAAGATAAATCCCCTCCTGTCACACACATTTTACTTTGCATTAGCACGGTAGCATCTTGCTTACAAATAAGCAGCAGCACATTCGCATGCAGTAACTCTCTCCGTCGATCAGAGACGTATATTATACATTCTTCTCATCACGTAGCTATTGACTAATGGAGATGCACTGTGTTGTAGAACTTTATTAAGGGTTTATTTTTCAAATAAAATTACTATTCATTAGACATCCAAATTGACAGAAAAGTATCGAATAAATAAAGACATACCTGTGAAAATGTCATTTCTTCAGATGATGTAGACAGATGTAAGTCCATCAAAGCCAAAGGGTCTAAGCTGATATTCACCAATGTACATCTCAAACAATTTTCACATTCTAGAAATTTAGTTAAACCTTGACCATTTCCAATTTCTTTGGTTTTCTTTCTGCTTACCCCTCCACAGCCTTTATAATGATATGTGATATACCTTGTATGCTGTAAAGACAGACAGAAATAAATTTTCTGTTTATCCTCTTGATTAGAAGCACCGTACTTAAACTGGTCTCCTTCTCATGCCTACTGGCTTACTTTTCCTCTTGTCCTCTCTGTTCCTACATTCTTGGCCAGCTGCAATAGTCCCGCCTGTATCTTGGCCTCAGACTGTGCTGCTGAAGTTCTCTGTGGCTACAATTGGTGACAGACCCTGTGGTGTTCGTAGTTTTACAGAAGAAGAGAAAAGAAGGTGCATTTGTCAGCCGAAGCATTAAGCACTTTGCCCCAATCAGATCCATTTTAAAATCTCTCCAGTGAGCAATTAATCTCCATTATTCTTCTTCATCGTTACATGCAGGTACAATTGTGCAGATAAGTTTTGGCCAAAGGGTAGCAGCACTAGTGAAAGAGATGAAAGAGATTAGCTGGTATTGTTTAGTTATATATATGAACAAACAGCACCTCACGCTGACAATATCTGAGCTCCACCAGTCTCCTGGATGAGCTTGTTTTAGGCTTCAGCCAAAGAGAAGGAATTCATTGCTCTGGTGTTAGATTTCCTCAGCTGTAGGTCATGGACAGGCAGCTGTGACCGGCCCATTTGATCACCAGTGCTTTCAGCACACTTCCCATTAAAGGCTGATGGAAGTATGACACAGTCGTCTCCCTGTTTGTTTTGGATAATGCCCAGAGCATCATGATGAGCAACTGCTCCTCTGTTCTGATAAAGCTCGTACAAAAACTCACAGCTTTGGTGCTGTTTTCTCTTGTACCTAACATATGGTTGGCAGCCATGGAAAAATGAAAAATGTTATTGATATGAATGCATTTCATATGATTCCTAATGTCTATTTGAGGCAACGTCCTGGCTATCTAACTTCCAGCTATTAAAAATCCCAGCTCCTATTCAAACATGCTGCTAAAAGCCACAGTTTGATAATGTTTGTCTTAAGGTATTCTCATCTTCTGTCCTTGTAACTGTTAGTGGGATCGAACCCATCCACCCAAGCCAAGTATTTTCCCTGCCCACACTGTGTTTCTGCAGTGTGGTGGCACTGTGATGGGAATGAGGGATCAACAGCTAAGCTAGTATGCTGCTGAATTAAGGCTATATGGAAACACAACCAGTGAAGAGGAGGCAGAAGCTTTGCATGTCTCCAGAGTGGGTGCTTCCATTTTAATTAGGAGTTAAAGTATGTCACTTGGGCAAACGGGATCTCTCTTTAGGAACATAAAGGCACTGTGTCTCATCCTTGACCATATGTAAGTTTTGTGGATGCTTCCTTAAGAAGGGCAGCTTCGCTGGGTTCTTAAAATTTCAGTGCAGGTGGATGGATCCTAATTTTGCTTCTTTCTGTCATTCAAGTGCTTTCCTCTGCAGTGTCTCAAACTGTCTGAAACAGAATCACAGGTGAATGAAAGCAGCTTTTGACTGTGTAAAGCTGGAAAGTCTGAGAAAGCTTGTCCATAGCGGGAAGCAAAGATCCCTCCAATTAGCATCCTGAATTGTGAAAGTGCTGGAAAATCCCAGAACTCTGATTTGTTCCTTTCCTTCTGAAACGTCAAAGATCGGTGGTGGCCACGTTTCCCCGAGGCTTTCTATAGCAAAGAAATTGTGCCTTCTGTTCCTGGGGGCAAACATATGCATCATAATAGTTCTTTGTTTCATCACACGGCATCATTGCAATTATCCAAACAGGGTATTTTGGGAAGTGTTAATGTTCTAGCATCCATTACGGCTCCACTTGCTGTAAGAGAATATAGCAGTAATATATCCCCTATTTCTCATCCTTGTGCTCAAGACCTGCTTCTGGTTAGAGCACAGACACCCAGCTCCAGTATCCTTGAGTTTGTAATTTCTTAACATTCATGTTTTGCCTTCTCATTCTAATTAATTAAGGTTCTTCTCTTCATGTCCAACATTTTGGTATTTGAATGTTTCTCCTAACACAGAATTACTGACACATTTTTGTTTACAACCTACCTTCCTTGAAAAAAGAACCATATGAATAAAATATCTGTATGTGCTTTTCCTTATCTTAGACGAGTTCCAGCTGGCAAAACACATATAAATATGATGAAAGTTGAAATAATATGCAAATATTAACTCTCATATTTGATACTTAGACACTCTTCTGAGAGAAAATATATGCATATGCATATAGGAGATAATTTACTATTTACCATCACTTTGACAGTCACAGCTCCTTACATAGAAGCACTTCCATGCTTCCCTGTTTTGCAGTTTCTGGATGCTAATTAAACAAATGAGGTGAATAATGTAGTAAACCAAGCTGAATATTGAAGTAAAACCAGTAAAAATCCTTTTTCTCATAGAGAGATGTATTAGTTTTTGTATTACTCTTCCATAAGAAAAGATGTAAAATCTATTACTTCAGGCACTGAAAATAGACGTCTCACAAGGATAGGAAAAGCATTGCAAGGAAAAAAAAAAAATATTTTTTTTTAAAGGACCTGATAAGGACCAGAAAGCGTCTTTTCCCCATTTATATTGCCTACTATTTCCCTCCTACAGCCAGTGGGATGAAGGAGAACCGAGTTATGTAAAGCTCCCAGTAATTGAGTTGTCTTGAACTGGTGAGCTAGTATATCAAAAGATAAAATGACCACAAACTATAATGCATTCTGCTCCCAACTACTTTCATTATATTTGTAATGCAGAGCAAGAATGCTGTTAAATTAAAACAGGTTTGCCTGAATAAATTAAATCAGTGTGCACACAGTATGTTATTGCTAATTTTCAGAACTTTCATGTCTAACTCTGTAGCCATTTAATTTTTGTTGTTAGGGGTTTTTTTTTCCTTTAAATCTCTACTGTCCAAAATAATTTCCAGCTTTTGATGTTGCATTTATGAAGAATGGCCACTAGAGTGCTGCAGGTATCCATTGAAGCTGCAGTTGTGTAGATTTACAATCAGTATTTCAGTTTCAGATGTATTTTTAATATATATGTATAATATGCATGTTTTTTAAAAGGTAGGTTTTGGTGTTAACTATAAACCTAAAATCCTTTAGGATGGCTATGTGTATAAGCAAGCTCAGATCTGATATTTTTGTATGTATAGAAAAGAGGGTATGACTGCTTACTAGGTAGTCTACAGTTGGATAATGGTTTAGAGGATGGATAGTTACATTACATGTCATTGTCTTTTAAAGGGCTACCAAGTAAACACTGCTAAATACCTGTTTTCTTGTTCGAGCTGTCTATAGCATTATCGATATAATATGTGTGCTTGCATAACTAATTAGTTATCCTCAGGTCTAGTGTCCATTTCTGAATTAAGACCAACAGAAGATACAGACAAAACTTGTTTCTGAAACTTGTTTGCGTGCTAATACAAAACTCCTCTCAGCGGTCTCAGTCCTTGCTCAAAGTTTTGGCCAAATCTGTCAAGTAGAACCAGCCCAACAAAGAGTCACAATTTTATATGCCAAAAGGGATATACCCACATTCCCTGAGATAAGCCTTGAGCCCAGGCAGAGCAGCTCACCCCTGACTTAGCAGCGTACTTGTTCCTCCCAGCCAGCAATCAGTCCTTTAGGGCAGCAGTAGAGTAAGAGTAGTAGCCTGACCGGCATAGACCATACGCGACCCTCTGCTAGAGCCTATTAAGTGTTGAGGAGAAGCCGCGTGCCGTCTCATGTTTCTGTGGTTTCACGGTTGACCTTGGCCCTGTCTAGTACAGCAAAAGCCTCTTGGTCAGACTCCTTCATCACCGCAAGTCAGGGGATGGGACTGAAGTAAAAAAAAACCAGCAAAAGCAGTTTGAGGTACTGCACTTCTGACGGTCTAGTTTAACTCAGCCTAAAAGAGCTATAAAAATATCGCTTTAAAGCTACACAAAGACAAGGCCAAAATATTACTCAAAGGTTAGGAAAGGGAAGATTAATGTTGGGAACTCTTGTCCAAAAGAACCTGATCCCGGGGTGAAGATGAAAACTGAGTACTTCCAGCCTGCTCCACGGAGTCTGTCAGGACACGGCACACGAAAGGGGGAGACTGCTGGGACAAATAGATTAAGAAACACAGTTAACAGTTAAAGAATTGGACAAGCTGGCATTGCAAAGCAGTGCTACAAGAGAAAGCTTAAAAAAATCCTTGTAAGACCCTGAAAGATGAGGAGGACTGAGGTCACTGTAACTATGACGACCAGCAAAATGGACAGAGGAAAAGAACAGGCAAAGAAAACCGAAACCAGAATGATTTGACACACACACACGCTCTTTCTGATCACTCAGGGGAAAAGGAGAGTGGAAGGAAGGAGAAAAAGCATTTCAATGATAAGCAGAGAAGGGCAGGGTTTCTTTTGCCTTCCTCCTTTGGCTTGTATTAAATTCCTTTCCATTTCACACCCTCCGTCCTAAATTGGCAGTGTCAGACTCTGCTGTAAAGTTAATGACGGATGTGGTTTTGAAGTGTTTGATGTTTAATATATCTTTTAAATGTCATCATGTGCCAGGAATTTCTAATCATACTGCTAAGTCTTTTATCAACCTTACAATCTTCTTTTCCACTTTTATACTGATCTTGCATGGCAAACTCAAAGACCAAGTGTGGAAATGTCTGAAAATCCACAGATATCAGGCTATCTCAAACACATGGATTAATAAGGTTTTACCTAATCACCAATGTGGAATTAATCCATGGAAACCTATGAGAACAGGTTGGCTCAGAAAGTATAACCAGTATGCCAAATTCTTCTTTCTTTCAAGTGCATGCCAGCTCATTGGCTGATGTTGTACTATTAATTTATCCATTCGAGAGATTTGTATTTTAAGTGATTTCATAGTTTAAAGTAGAATATAATCATCAGTGGTTATGGTGAGGTAGGGGAAAGTGAAATGGAAATGCTTTATGTCCTAAGGAGGGAGCAGGGGGGATCTATGACCCTGATCTTGGCACGGAGACGGGGAGCTCTTTGCGGCCACATGAACACCTGCGAAGGCAAAGACGTCTTGCCTGGGCAAAACCCCCTTGGTCTGTGGAGTACTTCGAAGGGATGGAGTTCAGAAGGGCCCCGCGCCCTTGTTGCCACACTGCCTCATGTTCTGTGCAGCGTGGCACACCGAAATGTCTGGTGTCAAATGTCTCTGGTTTAGGTTGGCTAGGAAAACTTCTGTCAGGCTATCACAAAATGAGAGTACTTAACTGGTTTTAGGAAGCAAGGTAGCTGTTCAACCACAGAGAGTTTTTAACATTTGAAAAGTCTACATCGGTGCCAATAGGTCCTCAATGGCGTAGCGTCACGTAAGTTTTCTTCTGGGAGTTGGCAGTTTGATCCTCAGTAATTCATGAAAAATATTTTTCGGTTGTTAGACTTCCTAAAACAACAATATATGGCTTTCCTCAGCTGCAGCTTTAAGTGCCAATTCGATGTCTTTCAAGACAACAAGTGTCCAGATAAATCAATCAAACTTTTCCAGTGCTTGTGCTAAGCTTCTGCTCAAAGTGGTGTGTTTACCTCACTGTGCTGCATCTGTTCCTAGAAGTGGGGTTACCTTTCATCTCTATGCTACCTTTTTTACAGGTAATGTGGAGTCCAGAATGTGAAGGGGTAGTGACATGAAAAACTAGGACTAGGCCCGCAGAGGTCTTCTCATAGGTTATTATAGGTTTGGAATCAGTGCACTGTTAAGGTCATGTCGTGGTTTCAGTTTCAGCCCAAATCCGTAACAGGTAATTGTTTAGAATCTTATGAGATTTTTTACTTCCATGACAAAGAGTGACAAGCTCTTGTCTATATGCGTTTAGGATTCTATGTATACCCCTTTGAATAATGCAATCACTGCATCGGTTGCATTTCACAAAATACCAGAAGGGATTGTTTGTTCAGAATAAAAAAGGGTTTTTTTTCCTTTCAGTCTAGGGCTAGTTGAAAGTCTGGGCACTCTGTAAACTCCTCTCTAATTCCCCCAAGTGGCATAAATTGTCTGACATTTTACACATAGCTGAATTTCACTCCAGGTGCAGTAGTAGGCAATTGCTGAAAGAGCTCTAAGCAAACTGCATTGCCATACTTAGACTACTTTGTGGAGAGGGAGAAGGAACAAGAACCAAGGATCAGGAAAAGTATGTTGAGAATTTCTTGCTAATCTGAATTAAATGCAGACAACCCTTTAGGGCCAAAGTTGTATTTGTTAGCACTCATATTCTGTTGGCATGTGTGGGGATAATTCTCAGAATTTGTTCTATTCTAAACATCTCCCTGCACGCCAAGATTTTAATTGACAAGTTTCTTAAACAGGATGTTTAGTCAGAGATGAACATAGATAAAACAGATTTTCCTTTTTCCCCCTACTTGTCTCTGTTATCTTCTTTTTTGTTCTCAGTAGAACTCCTGGGACTGTAATACAGCAATCATTTCTAAAAAAAAAAAAATCTCTGTGGATTTCCAGGTGTATGTTGCATTGAACAAATCTGCAAGGTTTAGCCACTAAGCAAATTCTCTAGTCTCTCTGATTTGCCAACAAATATTTTTCCTGTCTATTTAGAACAGTGATGCAAAGACTATTGTTACTCCCTTTGACCATATCACCTCCTACAGTGTAGTGCTTCACCCATTCTTTCTGCCTTATAATGTAAAACATAATAGGCTTTTTCATTTTCAGTGTCTTCCATGACGTCTCCTATCCTATCTATCATTTCACATTCATCATGAAGATGTCAGTCCTGTCCCTGAGTCTCTCACCCATCTCATTTTTCAAATAATTTTCTTTCAAAATATCTTCCTTCCTCCTTCCCCAGTGTTTCAAATTAACTCCCTGACAATGCCTACAATTGCTGATCTCCTTTAAAAGTCCCTTAAAGCTTCTCTTTTGGGCTTAATAACTGCAGGACTTTCACAATGGCTACGTACCACTACTACTATGTAAAGTTTGGAAGTTTCTTCGTTTCCTCAGATTTTCATTCTCTGTCTGTCTTTGTACACTATTTCTTATGTTCAAATTCGTAACTCCTGGTCTGTGGGGCAAGGACCATCTCTTTGTTTGGTGTTTGCACTAGGCTTAGAATGATGCAGTCCTGGATGCGATGCTGATCTGTGACTAGTAAAACAAACAATGATAGGAAGAGTATCTTTGAAGAAAGAGCTGGTTATGTTCTCTGCCAAAAAAAGTCATTTTCTGAGACCTAAAATGCTTGTCAACTTACAACTGGTTACACTCAGGGAGGAAAATGTGCCATCATGTCCCAAATTCATTTACTTTACCTTTTATGAGTGCACACACCTGTTGAACAGCCATTCCAGAATGCCCAACTAAATAACCACTTCAGCAAAAGTAAAGCCTCTAAGAGAGTTATATTTTAAAAAATCTTGTATTACCAGATTTCGGAGTTCTGTGGTCTAGAAATTGCGCCAGAGGTACAACAGTTCATTACTACAATAACATCAATTTTAATGCACTTTTTAGAAGCTCCAGAGAAAACAAGGGCCCTATAGCACAGTCAATTACATCTCTATTTGTGATACAGTAATCTCAGAGACAACATGTTGGGTCTGCTGATGACTGCATAGTATGGGAAAGACTCCACTTCTCAGTAGCATTTGCTGGATCAGAATATGTTATTTTTCTGAGAAGTAGAAATAAAATGATGTATTTTCTATTTTTGTTACACAGATGCACTCACATAGTACGAAATACAAATTCTGTAAGATGAAAAATATGTAAGTAAGATATCAAATCAATAATCAGGACATACTGAACAAAAAAATAAGGACAGATAGTAAAAGAAACACTAAATGGGAAATTAGCTAGAAGAATTCAGTAACCATTAAACATTTACAGATGTTATTATAAGTCATGACAAAAGGTAATTTTTTTAAAAGTCTTTTGTTCAAAAAGGATAAAAACAGATTAAAATATACTTGTATCACAAATACAGTAAAAAAAAAAGTAAAATCACGTTGCTTTACAGACAAAGGTAGAATTTCTGTCTGAATGTGCAAATTATTTTACAATTACTCTAATATATTCTTGCAACCAAAACTATGAAAATGACTCGTTATTATGATCTACATTGTGTAACATTTTATCAATGAGGATTTAGTTTTAGTCCTGTCATGGTTTAACCCCAGCCGGCAGCTCAGCCCCACACAGCCGCTCGCTCACTCCCCACTGGTGGGATGGGGGAGAGAATCAGAAGGGTACAGGTGAGAAAACTCGTGGGCTGAGATGAAGCCAGTTGAATAGGGAAAGCAAAGGCCGCACACGGAAGCAAAGCAAACCAAGGAACTCTTTCCCCACTCCCCACGGGCAGGCAGGCGTTCAGCCGTCTCCAGGACAGGAGGGCTCCAGCACGCCCAACGGTGACTTGGGAAGAAGACAAACGCCATCGCTCCCGACGTCCCCCCCGCCTTCTCCTTCCCCCAGCTATATACGCCGAGCATGACGTCCTGTGGTCATAGGGAATAGCCCTTGGGTCAGCTGGGCTCAGCTGGGTCCCTTCCCAACTCCTTGTGCCCCCCCAGCTCCTCGCTGGTGGGGTGGGGTGAGAAGCAGAACAGCCCTTGGCTCTGTGCAAGCCCTGCTCAGCAGGAACGGAAACACCCCGGGGTTATCAACGCTGTGTCCAGCACAAACCCAAACCACAGCCCCGTACCAGCTACTGTGAAGAAAATGGACTCCATCCCAGCCAAAACCAGCACAAGTCCCATGCCATTAAAAACAGAGCCAACTTTTTACAAAAGAGATATTTGATCCTGTAAATACTTTCTTCATGCATAGGCCCACTGAATTCCAGTAAATTTTTCAGGACCAGACTACAATACAGCTTTTTAAAACAGTAGACAAACATAATAAAAACGAAAGCCTAATTAAAAGATAGCTAAGCCACAAACTTTGTTTTGAGGTGATAGTAATTAACAGAAATACAGTTGAAATTGTCTTCCTAATATAGGCCTAATTTTAGCAGCTCATACTCTTAAAATTTTGTTAGAAACCCTCTTGGTAATGCCTCATAATGTTTTAGAGTTTTGTTTTCCTGTGAAGCTTGGTAAAAAAAAAAAAAGGAGGAATTTATTTCAGAGTCATAATGTTGAATTTAAATAAAATATGGTTTTGAATACACAACTGTAACCTCGCCAATGAAATGTTTGTTGTCTCCATCATGAGTTTCATATTTAGGATTTACAGTGATAGACTGAATGAGAGTTTCTTGACTGAATGCAAATTAGTCTTGGTCCTTCTTATAGGCATCCTGTCTTTCAGCATATATCCAAACTGCTCTGAAGGAATGACTTCAGCGGGGCGCATATACAAACTTCTGCTGGCCTTAAGCTAGTGACCTTGAGTACTGGTACGGGTCTGGCCCGGATACCACGTGGGTACAACCCACCAGAGAAACTGCACCGAAAGCCAGAGGTTCCTACAACCCTGCCACATGCCAGACCTGAGACAGGGCAAATGTGCATTGCTCTTTCCTCCGCCAGCGTGCTTCTGGGCTTTCACAGACACCAAACTGAAATGTGTGTGGTTGCTGGCTGAGCTGGCAAACAACATGGAGCTGTGCTGAGGCTTGGAAAGGCACTCCCACCTTTTACGTGTAGACAGACTTGATTATTCTTTTATTTCATGCTATTGTATCAGTATAATGGCGGAAGAAAATCAGGCTCCAAGTCACTAAATTAGAATGAACAACTTCTTTTATTTAAATATCAGCGCAATAGAGCTTGAGTAAATACGATGTATTCATAACTACTTTCCACAATAACGATAACAGCTACAAAAAGCTAAGAAACTGCTTACACATAAACCCCAGTTTCGGCAAGACTTCTTGGAAAAGAGGAGAGCCAGGACTTAGTTCAGCATAGCGTTTAATCACATGTGTAACAATTAATGCTAACCTCATGCATAAACGCTTTGTGGTTTGGGGATCTAAATGGGGAAAAAAGCAACAAATAAATAGCTGAAATATTTTTCTTCAACATTTCTCTTTCCTGTTTGGAAATATGCTAAGCAGCCCTTTGTTCTGGAGTAGAACTTTTTTGACAAAGTCTGTCAGACTAAGCAAACAGAAACAAGAGGTTTCAACTGCTTCGTGTAGAAGTGGCTGCACTGCATGATTTATTTGAAGGTAGCCACTGAGTGACCATCACATTGGATTTGACTGTTCACAAAGAAATCCTCTCTCCTTTTTTTATGTTGGACACCTGAGGGCTTCACAAGTGTCACCAGATGATTCCTTTTCCTCGGCCTGTTGGGAGACGAGACTCTCCTCCCATGAGCAGCGCTTCTTGGAAGAGGCAGGAAAGCATCTTGATGCCGCCGCTGCCTGCGCGGTGAATCCAGCTGGAGAGGTACCCTGGGGACAAAGAAGGGCAGAAAGGTGCCAGAAGGGAGAGAGCCGCCAACGGCAGCGAGGCATCTCCAAGCCTCTAACTTTTGGGGAGAAGCACCCACCGCAGGGGATGGAAAGATCCCTGTGCTGCCCCTGAGCCCGCACCACAGCAGGGAGGATTATGGCTCTCGGCCTCGCAATTCCATCGCCACACACTTCACTAATGTGCAAATGCAGCGAAGGGTGGCCAAATATGCTCAGAGAAAATACCAGTGAGGAGAGAAAAACAAGTCTGAATTAGCTTTCAGCCCCAGAGAAATTGTTCTCCTGTGTCTATTAGCTGGAAAGTATTTAGATGCTTGAAAGACCGTTACTGGCTCGGGAATAATTAATTACCTTAATTTCATGCTGCTGCCTTCCTGAATCTTTGTCAAAATAAATATTGATTTATAAAGTTTTAAATGCCTAAAAATGCCTATGCTCTTTCATATCTTAGACTTTATCGTTGGCTTAGTTCTAAGTTTGAATACTATTTAAACACCTTCATTACAGGCAGTAAGAAGCAGTGAAATTTTTCCTGAAGTGTACATACCTATGCCTCTTGCACCCTTACTGTAATACTGTTTCCCTTCAGTCTGTGACAAGAACCTGAACCCATATCTGATCACTTGTATGTACAGTAGTTCTCCTGATGTTTCTCAAATACATACAATTAAATACATATACAGATCTTTCCATGTTTAAAATCCTAATTAAAAATGAAATCAGTAGCGCAAAAGAAAGAAGAGAGTGAGGAACCTGAAGAAGCATTAGTCTAAAACCAAAGATGAAAACTGTTGAATAATTGACAACCAAATCAAGGAAGAGTACTGTTGCAGAAATTTTTATTGACTATTTATAATATAATGCACTGCAGGGGTCCCAACCATATTATCAACCCCATTCTGACAAGCAATTTTGAGAAATACAGAAGAATCAGTTTTTGTTCCTAGAGGTGCAAGTAGAGGAGACAGATGAGAGAGGAAAGATTATTATCAACTTTATTTAAAAGCTGAAGAACAGAGGCACAGCCAGTACCTGTAACTCGCCAGGGTACAGGCAGGACATTTTTTAACAGAACACTGATACTGATTTCCAGTCACAGCATAGCTATTCTCCTTTTGATTTGTTCCTGGTGACCTCAAATTATAAATTTAGCGATGTGTCCTGGCCTGGCGAGCTCACTGTGTAAAAGAAACAAAACACCCAGAAAATGAAACCCACCTGAAGACTGCAGCAGTGGTAGGTCATAGCCTGTGTGGGGGTTCTGTTATTCGCTGGATAGAAAGCATCGAGTAGAAATGGACCTTCACAGGTGATCTGAATGGAAAAGGGCATCAAGAGAGTTATCGATGTGTACCACATTTGCTAATATATGTAGGACGACTCTTAGAAAGAAGCGTATGGAGTGAGTCACAAGATTCTGCAGCCCTGTCCAGAGAAACAGCACATGTACTGCCAGCAAAATCCTGGAGGTGATAAAACATTGATTTGCAGAGCAAAACAGCAAAGCTTTTTTGAAACTGAGTTATTAGAAATTGAACAATAGATCTTCTGTCTAAGAAATTCACAATAGTTATGTTTGCTTTGCTCGCACATATTACCTCTGTCAGTGATTCTGATTAAGAATATGAAGGTAAGTTGCTATCATCATGCATCAGGTTTTTGTCCCAGTGATTTTTTTCCCCCCCTTTTAAGTTCTTAGAAGTTCTATGAGGTTTCCCTTGAATTTTCTCTCTTCCTTGTGAGCACTGCTGTTCTGTATTGTCTGGACTCAAAGGTCTTGGATAGTACTTTACAGTTCTAATTCTTGCAACTGAAAAGATCATAAAATGAATCACCGAATGTTGTTCAAAGAGGTGAACTCAGGAGTGCACTGTGTTTTTCAAGAAGCACAGAGAGGTATGAAACCAATCTTTAACAAAGTAGAATTGATTAAAAGAAGAAAAATTTTTAAGAAATAGCACCTTCTTACAATCTAAGCCAGAGTATTGGTAGTGCTAGATTGTGACAATGTTAGGACCGACCCATTGAACTCAACCCTGGTTTTGTTTTCATGAGTTTGAACAAAAAAAAGCAACAGGTTTCTATGACACTACTGAATTTAGTAAAGTTAGTAGTACTGACTGTGAAAGCCAATATTAAGTGCCCAGTGTACATTTTTCTGTAAGAGTGAATTTATTTAATGGCTTTCTGGTAGCTATAAATGTGGTACCATTTTGACATGACAGTGCCCCATCTTTAGAATTTAACATTGTAATGTAGAGTTTTAAAATGCTCTCATAGCATCCACTGTCAGGAAACTTGCCTATGGAAATGTCTTTGAGAAGAGGCATGGAAATGTGGATGGTGATTGTAAATTATGCTGGTCCAGCGCCTATGCTATGAATCTAGTAGACTATAAAGATGGCTTAAAGCTATTTTAACTCCCTCAATCATTTCTGTGCCAAAGAAAAGGGCGGCAGGTTCGAGAAGAAGCCTGCGTAGACATAGATGGTGATAAAGTGGGAGAAACTCAAAATTGTTTGTTAGAGTTTTTCACCAGTGATAACAAGCTTCAAGTACTTTCAATATCTCAAACAGATTTATTTTCTGAAATGCTCACTCAGTGTGTTGACTTCAGTGGTGACTATGAGCAGCCATTATCTTCAATGACCACCGATCTTGACAACTAGCATTGAAAATATACATGTAGATTGATGCAGAAGCATAATATCTACGTAAACAACAGATTTAAAAAATTACTTAAGCATTCAAAAATAAGTCACCTTTGCAGCAGCTGCTAAATCTGTTGGGTTTTGTTGTTGTTTTGGACTTTTTGCTAAAAAGGACTGTCGTGGTTTCAGGTCAGCTCAGTCGGTAACAAAGCACCACGAAGCTGCTCACTCACCCCCCACCCCCGCGCCTGGCTACGTTGGGATGAGGAGAAAATCCAAAGGCAGGCTCATGGGTCGAGACAAGGACTGGGAGGGATCACTCCCCACTTACGGTCATGGGCAAAAGACAGGCTCAACTTGGGGAAGAAACAAAATCAATTTAATTTACTACAAATCAAAACAGAAACAAAACACAAGGGGATTAGGAAGGGAAACCAAACCTCAGAACACCTCCCCCCACCCCTCCCGCCTTCCCGGCTCAGTTCACTACCGATGCTGTCTACCTCCTCCCCCCGGTGGCGCAGGGGAATCGGGGATGGGGGTTGAGTCAGCTCGCCACACATCGTCGTTGCCGCTTCTTTCCTCAGGGGGAAGATTCCTCTCTCGTTCCCTGCTCCAACGTGGTTCCTTTCCGCGGGCTGCAGTTCCTCACAAACTTCCCTGGCGCGGGTCCTTTCCGCGGGCTGCTCTCCAGTCTCACACTGCTTCAGCGCGGTTTTTACCATGGGGTTACGGCCACCTTCGGGAGCTTCCGCTCCACCGTTCACCCCCCTGGGCTGCAGGGCCATCAGCCTCCTCAGGCTCCTCCTCCTCCCCCTCCACTTCCATGATTCCAGTGTCGGCAGCGATGTTCCTCTCAGGTTTCCCCCCCCCCAAGCTACCGGTTCCCCTTCTTAAATATGTTTCCCAGAGGCGTTACCACCGTCACTCCCCGCCTAGAGGCGGGTCCGACATTTTGGCGCGCAGGTCCGACATTTTGGCACACGCGTCCGACATTTTGGGACGGCGACTTCTTCCAGCAACTTCTTAAAGGGGCCGCCTCTGCAGCCCCCCCTCCCCTGCCACCAAGGAAAACTGCGCCACACAAACCCATAACACATAACATTTTGCCTTGCTATAGTGCTTTCTTCAAACTTTCGGTAAAAAAATAAAGGTCTAATGGAGCTATTCATGTATTTCATGAATAGCTGGCTCATTTCTATTCCATAGCCTACCTTGAAACTACTAGGAAAGTAGTAGAAAGGGCAGAGAAGCCCCATCAGGAGGAATGAAGAACTGCCTACTTCAAGTATTCAACAACTCGGGCACTACGGAGAACGTGTCCATTATTGGAGACACTGGAGCAGTTTATCTGCATGGGGCAGAGCAGTGTTGGCAGTACCAAAGGCAGCGTGGGGAACAGGCAAGAGCTGAACTCCGCTGAAAAGATGCTCTAAAACCTCGGCTACAAAACCCACTGAGAAGCCCAGTGTATTAATTTAGGTAAAGCATCTATGACCTGTGCTAACATGCTCCATGTTAGAACAGTTATCCTCGCTGGGCAATGTCTCGTGCCGCATAAGTGCAAAGAAAATGGTTTACTTGCCAACTGAAAATTAGAGGAGGAAACAAGCCGGGTTTCCTAGGCACTGAGCAGATGGCCTGATGCCTAGGCCATCTTTCGTTTTCCTTGTAGAACAAGAGGTAGAGAACATGTGTAAAAGTGGAACATATCTTTCAGCACGCTTGCCATCTCTCGCTTTCATTTCACATTTCAATCTGGTTTTCAGATGCTCTTGGGGGTTTATGTGATGTGTGAATCTTAAGCTGCTGTTCTAGACGGAATTTCAGTTACACTTCCTGGTCTTACCTAGTCCGCACCATGCCAGAGTGTCTCAGAGTTTACCATTGTATTTTGCCCTCCATATCATAAGGACTATTACCAAAATGCATGCTTGACATTATCTACTGTTGCTACTGAGCACAGAGAAATAAAAATAGGAAGTAGTCTAAGCAGTCTTAGAGCATCACAAATTTTGCTAACCCTGAAAAGCACATAAGACAAAATTTATCTCACTGGTATATTCAAACTTGTATATTTTGTTTGCAGCTCAAACCTCTGAGTCCCTGCTACAATACACCGTACTTGTTTACAGCGGTTTCTGTAGGATGCTAGCTAATTGGTATTACCAGCAGGGCATGTAACAATTATTTATGGTTTCTGTCTGTTGATTTCAATAAAAACGGGAATTGTTCACACTGAGGTTTTACTGTTTGGTTGTCAAAACATAACACAATATTATTAAAAGACTTAAGGTTAATTATGCATCCTTTTGAACCAAGCATTTACAGCAGTCAAATTTTAGCTGCCAGATACAGCCCAAGAGTGTAATATTAAAGTAATAAATTTTCTTGTAAAACTCTAAAGCTCCGTTAGTTTTGGTATTTTAAATAACTGGCACCAGCCTAAGAAATTACTGAGACCAATGGTGTAAAAAAAAAAGCTCTGGACTTTCATTTTTTTTCCTCCACTTCTCAAAAAGTGGATTGAAATTTTTAGAAGAAAAAAATGTATGGATGTATTCTTTTACATAGTATGGATTCAGAAGCATCCAAATCTGGAACAAACAGATAGGAACTCTCTTTGCTTTTCTGGCAAAACAATTTGGAAGACACTGCATTCAGCTGTAAATATCAGCGTACTAAGAAAATGTCAACAAGGTATAGAGAATTCATAGGGGAAAAAAACCAAAACAAAAAATACGACAATATTTAATGAGACCATATTTTAAAAACAGACTGATAACTTAAAGCAGCTGTTCTTTCCTTCCTTTCTTCTCTGGTTAATGATTGTCAAGGTCAGCTACAAAGATTATTTCTGGAGAAAAACTAATTGGTTCTCTGCAAATCGCAGGTGTAAAGTAGAATTTTGTAGGATGAATGATTAGAAGATCAGGGCATTTGCGAAAAATAAGGCAAGAGCCAATTTGTCAGTGTAAAGTTATCCATAAAATAATAATTTTTAGGTCTTTCTTTACTGTGTGAAAGTTTTGATGCTTATCTCCCTATTCTACCTAAACAATTCCTACACAAATCTGTTGCCTTGTTTACTAGGCTGTTTCTTTGCAGATGGCTGTTCTTTATTCACTGATGTCCAAAGGGCTGAACCTCTTTAGGGCAGCAGCTGTCTTTCATACTGACGCTTTTCTGATCTTTTTGGCTCTAATGTTATGTTCGCAGCGGCCCACAAGCAACATCCTGTAGCCTGCAAAGAGCACAATTGCACATATAGCTATTTATAGCTAAAGCAGACGTTTTATTTGTTTGTTTGTTTATATTGATGGATATTTCACCTTTTCTCCGTATTGGCTTCAGGTTGGCCTCGCCAACCCCTCTACCTTTTGTCTTTCTCATAAACATGAGAAAAACGACTGTTGAGCATGATATAGCTTTCATGTTTTCCATTTGCCACACCGATGTCCATGGTTGTGCAATTTTCACCATTTATCCATTCTAGAGGGAGAACAAGCCTGCTTTTGCAGTCTAGACACTGCAAATTGATGTCATCAGCCTGTTACATCTCTGCTAGATTCTGCATCACCGTCAGTCATCCTTTTGCTGTGAATCAGAAAGGTGTTGTGAAGCAATCCATCATTCAAGTGGCTAGCAGGAATATGTTGAAGACCCAGCTAGACCGGGATGGGATGTAGAGTTTTATGCTGAATTCCTCTTTATATTTCTCAAATATTTACTAAACTTGGGAAAGAGGAAAACAGAATATTGAGAAAATGTTGCTGAAAATAGGCTTCCAGTCCTTTGCTGTCGCCACCTTATGTGACTAAGACACTTAAGTGTGAAGGATGAAACCCTGTCAGTGGGAGTTTTGTCACTGACTTCAATTGAAAATGGAATTTGCTTGTGGTTGTGTCTCAGAATGTCAAGCGTAGGAAATGGGCTTGGCATGTGCTATTTATCTTAGAGGGATTAGAATGTCACCCTCTTGCCACAGTTCCACCAAAAATATGTAGCATCACAGGTGTCTCTTCTGTATGTCATTTCATTGATGCAAAACATCAGATATCTGATATATCTATTACCCTATTTATCTTTTAAAAAATCATATTTTAGTTTTGGGCTTCTGTTACTGAGTAGTACTGTGCAAATTTAATTCAGTCAAGTGTCATATTTATTTTTAAATGAAGCTTTCAAAATCCAAAATTCTTTATATGCATTAGGTGCAGTACTGAAAATAAGATCTTTTATTTATTTATTATTGAAAGAATAGAACCTCTCTTCTTTCCTTTTCTGTTCAGTTCACAAATAATGTCAAGAGTTTCATGTGAGGTTTCCTCTATTATGCAAAAAGCTGGGGAGAAGATGGTAAGTCTTTGATACATAAACTATACTCAAAGCAGGCAGTTCGCTGTGTGAAGTTAATCTTGCAAGGAACAGATTAATCCTGATTTTGTGACTCACCTGGGAGCATAATATGACTACTATCTATATTCCTACTTGAATTGTAGGAGTATATTCATATTGATTTGTAACAGTCAAAACCATGGTAACATATCAGTGTTCAATCTTTCGTATCAAACAATTACTTTTAGAAATAACCTTTTGAAAAAACTAGAAGGCATTCAGTTGAGTGCATCAGAATGTAATGTTCTGTAAACGTTAATTTAATGCAAAAAGTAAGTGACCAGTACTTAGGAGCATCATATAAATTTTCTATGTAGTAAAATTATAAAAATGTCCCTCCAGGTTCTGAGTTTTACTACTGATTACAAGAAAACACCACTTGCATTTCTTTAGCATAAATTATGTATGTTTGAAAGATTACTGTTTCAAGCATACAAATGCCAGCAAGGTGATGTATTCAGTATAAGACTATTTATGCAGGGATTTCAAGCTCATTTGAGGGACATAAGTAAAGCAGCTGAAGTGAACTCATTTTATGCAAAGTAAAACTGTAAAGATGAGGAGTCGGGATTAAATAAAGCAAAAGAGCAAGTGGATAAACTAATTGGCAAATAAGCACTGGCCAGAATGATAACTCTACACAAAATAGTTTTTCCACCAATCAGTGTTTTAATTTGGAAGATATTAAGAACTATTTTAGTGTCTTCCATTGGTAAGCATGAAATAATATTGGCAGGTATTACAGTAAGTAAAATTCATAACGGTATATTTAACAATATAAATTGGTGGTTTAATTGAAAGCATAGTCAACAAGTCTGATTCAAAATAATTGCTCCCATCAGTAAATTCTCTGCATCATGGATGCCATTCTTTCATATACAGAATAGGATATAAACACTACAGACATCTAAATGTAGATGGATCCCAGCCAAGAAAACAGTTAATAGTTATGTATTCATTTATACCTTCTACACCATTGGAACCTTCAGGTTAGAAACAGTTTGGTTTATCTTCTGTAGAACCCGCCACTCATAAAGCAGACATGAAGCTAAATCCACTTTAGGACATAGTCAGCACGTACGCACCTGGGGTAAAATCCAAATTAATATTTGAATGTCCCTAATGCCTATATTGCTTATGAAATTTCCTTAAACATTCAAAACTCTGTTCCATGTATGCCAAGGGCCTAAGTTTTTCTTCCTATCAGCCTCCTAAGGCCATCCGAGATTCATAAACTCTGGGTCCTGGTGCCTTTAAGGAATTTGGTAGACATGTTCTGAGTATGATTAGGAAACAGCTTTGAGTTTTCCACACATTACAACTTCCTTGTCAGTGAAAATTCATTCAGTGATGCCTAAGGTTTGGCATAATAATCTAGCCATTGAAACACTTACCCTTACTTAAAAAAATGACTGAATTTAGTTCTAGAACTCTTTCACCATGAGTCTACAATTCCTGTTTTCCATGGTGTGTCCCAATAGCCACACTATGTGTTGACGGCTAATTCTATGAAATGCAACTCTGTCAAGACTCCATGGGATCAGCAGTGCGAACCATTGGGCTAGAAGGCAATCAGCAGCCTGTCTTTCTTGCCTAACCTCTTAAATTCTCAGTCTGGACATGCTCTTCTGGGTTAAGTGTGTAAGATCACAATTTTTAGATTAAGTTTGAGGACATATTTATTTCCAGAGAGTTGCTTGATGGTTTCTCAAATTCCCTGGGAAAGTGACTTCATTTCCCAGCTCAGAATTCAAATTCCATTTCTGAATCTGGATGCTTGTCTGCTAGACAATGTGCTGTGAAGAATTATGGTGCTTACTGCCTTCTTCTGTCTGCCTCTGACCTCCTGCCTGGCATACAGAAAACAGGAACATGGAATATGAGTGTTGGTGTCTTACATGAACCACAGGAAAACCAGATGTTTCCAAACAGTGTCATCCTATGGAATTTCTTCTTCAATGGTTAGTGTGAGAACAGAAATGAGAACACCAGTTTATAGCATAATGGCCATATTAGCTGGGAAATCTCTGGTCTCTGTTTCAATGCTAGTTCTGTGGTTTACTTAAAAGTTTCTTAGGAAGAGATGCGACCTAGGGTCTTATCTCTCAGGCACGGACTTTTGTTAATAGATTTCGGTCTTACCTCCTTTCACTTTCTCTCCTTCTCCAGTCAATCCTGAATTCCTTGCTACACATCAGCCAAATTTCAACAGCAGTAAACAATTTCTGTTGCAAAAAAACAGCTTATAGACAGTTTTCAAGTTACATCGCTAAGAAATAGCAGACATAGGTTGAATGCTTTCATACGGCTAAGTCTCCTTTAGATGTGTCTTAGCCACTAAATTATTACATTTTAAAAATTTGGGATGTTGCCATAGAGTACAGAATCCGCTGCTGTGAATTGTGTTAAGTAGGCTCTGAGAAAACCTACTAAGTAAAGCAAGTCTGTTTTCTGAATCTTAAATGGGTTTAGGTGCTGAGCTGTGCAGAAGCAGAACACACAGTTGTCTTTCAATTCGAACTTTATATCCAAAACCTGAGGTGCATATGAAATTAAAGCAGCAGACTTTCTGTATTTATGAAAAAAACTTTCATTTAAATGCCATTTAAAGTCCTTTTCTTGGCTTTATTTCATAAAGATTAACCTTGAGTATTATTAGGTTGGACTGGAATCTTTAAACTGTCAGGTAGTAAAGGTAAGTCATATCAAGCGTATCTGAAGACCTTAAAATAAAATATATGTTAGCAGTTATACTAACCACAAATCACATTTTCTTTCTATTGATTTTTCAATTTAATTACAAAAAAAGTATACTAAGAAGAATAGGCTAAGAAAAAAAAATTGGATCGAAAACCCCAAAGTTATTAAGGAATTGATTCAAATAAGAGATACAAAGAAAAAGATTGTGAATGATGCCTGGTGGAGAGTTCCCAAATGAACATACACATGGTGCCATGAAAAAGCCAAATTATGGAAGCAATAGGACTTCCACTCCACTTGAGCTGATGAGACCTGAGTGACTCTTAATAGGAGTCCGCCTTAGACTGTTCTTTGAGGCTTCCAAGAAAACATCCTTATGTCTACAGTTTGGCGATATTAAAAAACTGAAACACACAGATTCTCTGCAATGGCACAGGTAGCTCTTCTGAAGGGATAGCTAAAAGCTACTTTTTTGCAGTTGTTGATTTATGTGCAACAAAACCAGAAATTTGTTGCAAATCACTATTTTCATCACTGCCGTTTAAAACATCTTACCTCAATTTTCAGTTGTGAATGGGAGATATGCATGTGTGTATGACCATCTCATACCTTTAAAGACTATGTTTCTCAAAACATGCAATGGACGTATTTAAACATTTGCATTTGCTTTGATTCTACAAGATGAGACTGAAACTCAGTCTCCCACTATACAACTGAAGTAGTCATATTACTACATTAGGAAATACCCATGACGTTTGTAAGTACAGCTGAATTTTGATGTATAAGATGTCAAATGCTTTACTTTTCAGAATACACAGCCACTTAACAGTCTAAGAAACATGAACTTCGAGATTACAGAGAAATTTCATTTTACATTTCCAGAGAGCTACTCGTTTCCAGTATTTTTCCTGTGAATCCAACAAAACCCACTCAGCACAGGAAGTGACCCTTAATAAATAGCTTCTAAACCTTTACAAATATCAGAACTGAATTACAAAATCAGGAAAACCAATTTTTCCACATAATAAAGCTTTTGATGGCTGTATCTGAATGCTTGAAGCCTTTCAAGAAGTTAAAAGTTGGGAGATAAAATTTCTCCTTCCTTATGAGTCATTTTCTCTCTGTGTGACTGAACTGTCTCTTTTTCCTACCATAAATCTGTCTTATTAATGGCTAATAGTACTCCATGAATTTGTCATCAGATGTCAATTCAACAGTGACCAATTTCTAGTTCAACCAGTACGTTTGTCATGATGCTTGAACTCCTTTTATTCCCTCACTTGCAGACACAGAAAACCCTAAATTTCACCTATATTCTCTGTTGACTCGATGTTTTCAGGAAATGTGTTGGTGCATACCTAAGCATCTGTAGGATTTTCTGCACTGGGGGAGATTACAATGCAAGTTATTTATTTCCTTGCTTAGGAGCACAGAGATGTCTTGGCCACTCAAACTAAAAGGGAAGTAAATGGCAATGTATAGCACCAGCAATCTTCTAAATCATTTGTTGCCCCCTCCCCATTTCGTTCCACTACCTCTTGTAAAATGAAACACTATGTTACCATAATTTGGAATTAGAATTCTGTAAATAATAAATGAATAAAAGGCTATTACCTTCCTTAGAAATCTCTTGAGTGGAAATGTGTGGTCATACTGATCCCTCCTGATCTTAAAGTTCACTAATCAATCTTTAATTTTCAAGTGGAGTGCAGTTATACATGCATTGTGGGTCTTCCCCTTTTCTGCTGAGACAATGCTGCTCAGTATTTTCCCTCGTAAGACCTTTTCTTTCACACCAATAATCAGCGAATCAAGAGTTAGCTATTTAAGCTAGTGCTACCACATCGGGTAACAAATTCTAATGATGCTTTTTTAAAAGCATTTATGCAGATTTTTTTTATAAATTATAACCTTTGCTAAACTGTAGTAGTAACATAGTAATAATAACTATGTTCTTAATGATAATACCTCCCATATGTTTTCATGTTACAGCACTCAAGCTTTGCATATTTGTTGCTAAGAAGAGATCTTTTAACACGTATTGGGAATCAGATCATAAGTGCACCATTAACAAATAGCTTATTATCTTCCCTTGATTAAATGATGTAAGGTAGGGCCCTAAGATCTCCTTATAATTGGAAAACTATGCAACAAGAAGTAATTCATCTGACCTATCTTACAGATGCACCTTTGGGTAAGATGCTTTAGAAGCTGTTGATCCACCCATCTGCTGAATGTCCATGGCATAAGATACAAATCTGTAAGCTACTGGAAACAGCACAGTTCACGTTGCAGACATCACCTCCGAATTCCTTGTTGAAATAGAAAAACTTTGCCTGGCAGAAACTTGCTTACAGTCAGTTTCATGTCATCTGGCCTAGAAGAGTTCTCTGGCTCATACTTTGGTATCAGCTGACTTTGAGAGACATGCAGATGACCAGTGTATTCCCGCAATTTTCTAAAGGAGACGATGAAGGCTGCCACGACACGTAGAAAACACCCAGTAATAACAGTGCTCCCTTTGTATCAGTTTTTAACCTTCAGCTTTGTTATGGGTTTGTGTGGCGCGGGGTTTTTTTTTGGTAGCGGGGAAGGGGGCCGCAGAGGTGGCTCCTGTGAGAAGCTGCTGGAAGCTCCCCCGGCTCCAAAGAGTCCAACCCACCTCTGGGAAGGCCGATCCCATCAGTGACGGTGGGAGCGCCTCTGGGAGAACAGATTGAAGAAGGGGAACCGGCAGGGAGTAATGGGGTTGGAACGTGAGAGGAACCCCTCTGCAGATCCCGAGGTCAGTGCAGAAGGCGGGGGAGGAGGGGCGCCTGAGGAGGCTGATGGCCCTGCAGCCCGTGGGGAGACGGCAGGCTGATGGCCCTGCAGCCCAGGGAGGTGAACGGTGGAGCGGAGGCCCCCAAGATGGCGGTAACTCCATGGTAAAAACCGCGCTGGAGCAGTGTGAGACTGGAGAGCAGCCCGCGGAAAGGACCCGCGCCAGGGGAGTTTGTGAGGAACTGCAGCCCGCGGAAAGGACCCACGTTGGAGAAGTTGGTGAAGGACTGTCTCCCNGCCGGGGGGAGGAGGGAGAGAGAACCGGGAATGGAGCTGAGCCGGGAAGGTGGGGGGAGGTGTTCTGAGGTTTGGTTTTCCTTCCTAATATCCTTGGGTTTGATTTGATTTGTAGTAAATTAAATGGATTTTGTTTCTTCCCCAAGCTGAGCCTGTCTTTTGCCCGTGACCATAAGTGGGGAGTGATCCCTCCCAATCCTTGTCTCGACCCACAAGCCTGCCTTTGGATTTTCTCCTCATCCCAATGTGGCCAGGGGCGGGGGTGGGGGGTGAGCGAGCGGCTTTCGTGGTGCTTTGTTACCGACTGGGCTGAAACTGAAACCACGACAAGCCTTTTCTTGGTTATGATAGAAATAGCAATGCTGCATTCCACACAGGCACACAAACTAGCCAGCATTAGATCTACCTCAGCGTCAAAGTATGCTGCTTCATGAATATCATGAATCCACAGCTGATGCCTGCACTTCCTCATACATCAGTCAAAACATATGATTGCTGAACACAGGACAAACCACCAAGATATCGCTGCCTTCAGCAGTGATTATGATTGATTTTGTATCCACAGCCTGCAGTGCAGTCCATGTATCATAACATGAATATCTGCCTACTTGTAAGATAGTCTAGGATGATTTACCTCAAAACAATCATTTCTTAGTTTAAAATGGGGCAACTTCTGTTACATAGAGCTTTATTGTGTAGTTTCTTTCAGTGACCTGCTATTGCTCTTTTCTCTAATTTTCCCATTCCTTGACCAAGAATTCGATATGGATACACAACGGATGTGGCATATTGACAGTATATTCATTCCAGCAGGACACTTACAGGAGATTTGTCTAACAAGCCATCTATGTACTTACCTTGTTGTGCACTTGTTCTAAGTAAGGTTTCATCACCCGTTCAGTCTTTCGGTTCTCCTGCACAACTGTAGATCATGGGAGTTTGATTAAAGTTACACCATGTTTCTCACCTGCCCAATACACCTTTTTTAGCCACAGCAGTTAGAGAGTACTACAGCACAGCCGTTTTAGATACCCTTTGGCTGTGACTCCTTATTTACTGTCACCTCAAACTGCCTCATTTAAAGGCATAGCCTACTTGAATTAGGCTTCTTCTCTGAACCAAGAATACGTCTTTCAAGTAGACGTGGATGTTTGGATAGGTGGCTGGTAAATGTGCATGGGTGCAGCATGTGTAGGCCAGCTTATCATGGAAAAGGTGCTATTCAGAGGTAGCACCCTTGCCGTAATGCTATGACATCCGTGGAACAAATTCATGTATGCTGGTCGTTCTGCGTTTTCACCGTTTCTTTAGCACTACTCTGTGATACACACTTCAACAAGGATCATGGTTTGTAAAAATGACCTGTTCCAAAGGACAGCATTGAAATGTGCTTGGCAAATACCACCACAAGCTTTTCTGGTATACTTAAGTGCCTCTTCTGAGTCAGCAAAAACAGCAGCATAATTATTCTGAAGTAAAGGAAATTTTTTTCCCTTCTAAATCCAAGAAGTGACTTGTATATGACTTTTTAAAGCCTGACTATAAGGTTGGAATGACATTTACAAGAACATCTTCATTCCAGTGACCATCTTGGAAAAACTACTGATCTGGAAAGATTATCGCTCAATTAAACTACGCAAATAAATTTGTATGATTCAAATTTAAAAATTTTAGATTATATTGTCCCCAGCTGATGAACTGATAGAGTTCTTCTGGAATCAGTCAGTTATCAACGAACTTGCAAATATGTGTACATGAAAGACAGTCAACCTCTGAAATCTACCTGTGGGCTCAAATGGATTTGTTATTTTTCCATTAAAAAAGAAAAAATTCTTTCTGAGATTTATTTCACCCCAAATTACATTGTTTTTATTTACTGTTGCACTTTACATCTTTTCCTGTTCAGCCATGACTAATAGCTGACAAAACACAAAATAAAGAATGATTATTAAAAGTTTTGCTTAAAATTCCCCTTGATTTACAAAAAAAACTTATCTTAAAGATCTATTCTCCAGCTAAACTATGACTGATGGTTTACATCTGATTCATGCAGGAGAATGTCCAGCTTTATAAATATTTAAATCAAAGTAATAATTGGAAGAAATGCAGTAGGTATATTTCATCTTCTTAATGGACAATGTTTCTCTCATATACTGGATCATAATGTCTCAGTAGACAACTAAACAGACACGGTGTCTTTCTTCAGAATCTATGAAATAGAACTTCCTCTGCTTCTATGTACTGTGCATATCAATTTTCCAATTTTGCATACTTGTTTTAAAAATGTGATTTGTAATCTTTCGGACTAGCATTGCGGAGATGGATGTTTTGTATCTACTGATGTTTTGATTGTAAATTATTCTAAATATCTTAGCAAAGTAAATCAATTTAAGTCTTACGGACGCAGGCCATGGGATCTGTTCTGGGCTACAATGAGGCATCTGGATATTGTCCATCTTCTCATGGTTAAAACTCTTCTTCTCATTTCCAGCACAAAGGGAACGTATCATTAATACTTTTTTCTTGAGTTACTCTTGTCTAGTTCCTAGACTAATGCTGTATTGTACTTTTAATGACTCATTTTTTACCCTTATGTTTAACCACATCTGTTATTTATTAAGAGTGATTAGCTTAGTAAGCTCTTTCAGCTGTCATGTTGAATTGAACAAGCCAGGCTTTTGGGTCATTTTTCTCCAGGTGGATTCTCTGTTCCTGTCACTATTCCAGTAGTCCTTCCATTTTTTAGTTTAAATTTCTTAAACTATATAGGAAGTATAAAATTGCAGGGTAGCAGGACATTTGCTAAAATAACATTACTCTAAGTTTTAAGGTTTTTGTTTGTTTGGTCAGCAACCTCTTGGTATTAAAAGAAATAAGATGATGAATGCAAAATGATAGTGTTTCTGTATACATCTATGCTGTACTTCAATGTGACTGATTTCAATTTCACCTTCCTCACATTTTATGGAACTGCTGCTGTTTAGCTTAGCTGTCTTTTCTAAAGTGATCTATAGTATGCTCCATACAGGAAAAATGAATCTTTCCCTTGGTCAAAAAAATTCTAAAAATAATTTTTTATATATTTTTTGAGTGTTTCATTCCTACCAAATCATAGCAAAGTAGCATACAGAACTGTGAGACATCGTTTAGTTTGTCCCCCTATGAGAGAGGACTAACTCTGCCTAACTCATTCTGATAGATGTTGGTTTAACCTTTTAAAGTTCTTAAACGAGATTGCCAAAGCCTCCCTGGGCATTCCCTTTCACCCTTTTCACTCTTGCATTAGAGAAAGTTTGTTTAGTTGTTCTTGTGGGGGGTTACCCTTGCATGAGAGCAAAATGCCTACCCAGCTGCTCACTCACTCAGCAGGATGGAGGGAGAAAATAGGATGAGAAAGATCGTGGGTTCAGATAAGAGAGGGAGATCATTTACCAGTTTCTGTCACGGGCAAAACAGACGTGACTTGGGCAAAATTAATATATTTTATTGCCAATGAAAGTAGATTTGGGTAGTGAGAAACAAAAGGACAAACATTATAGCAACATCTTTCCTCACCCTTTTCCAAGGCTCAGCTTCACTCCTTCACTCCAGGCTCCTGGTCAGCTGGGCTCAGCTGTCCCGGCTGCGTCCCCTTCCAACTCCTTGTGCCCCCCCAGCTCCTCGCTGGTGGGGTGGGGTGAGAAGCAGAACAGCCCTTGGCTCTGTGCAAGCCCTGCTCAGCAGGAACGGAAACACCCCAGGGTTATCAACGCTGTGTCCAGCACAAACCCAAACCACAGCCCCGTACCAGCTGCTGTGAAGAAAATCAACTCCATCCCAGCCAAAACCAGCACACCTAGAAATTATGTTTTATAAATCACAGTGCTCTCTGGATTCTTCAATTAATCCATGTCTTTCTCAAAGTACAGCATATCACAGTCCACTTGAGGCCTAAACTGAGCCAGCAAACTTTTATGGACTACAGCAAAGGCATTTTTGGTAGCTAGCCCAGGGCCCACCCTCCGACTTACCTCCTGATTACTCCTTCTGGGAAAGCATGACATCAGGTTGAGCTCAGGGTACAATACAACTCCCAGAACTGCTCTGAAGAAAACAAAATTGTTTCCTCAGCTTTTATCTGTGCAATTGACTTTTCCTATATAATTAAGACGCTTGGCTGACTCTCATACTTGGGGATCCAAAACAGAAAGAAACCATTGGGGCTGACGTGTCTATGCTCTCGAAATTTCAGCATTACCTCCATAGGTCAGCATGTTAAGAGGCTGAATGCTACTCGATTTCATTGTAGCAAGCCTAAAACTAAAAATATGTACTGTTTTAAACCTGGCTTTCTTGGAGATGTTTATATTTTCTGAGTTTGAAGATGTGCTATGAAACAACTCAATTTGGTGTTAGCGTGAAGGAAAGGTTTTCTAAAGAAAAGGACATACTTAGAAGTAAATGACTCATCAATTTAAGATAATCATAAAATGAACACCTTCAATGTTTTGAATGAAATCATAGTGATAGAAAAACTAACAGCATGTTGAAATAGTTCGTCAAAAACTTGTATAGCATTACTGAACTCAGTAAAGAAATGTACTCGATTAACCCCAAGAAGAAAAACATTGTGGTACGTATCCCGTTACTCACTGAAGTCTTGTGTTGCCTAGACAGACTGTCACCATGTTCTCATCCATCTTGGTTACTCAAAGGATACAACAGAACTATTGATTTGTATTCATTCTTATACAAATCGTGAAGAGATTTCAGCACTGACAGGCAGTTCTCTTGTATTCCTGTGCCTAATAATTGCTAAGGGAGGTAAAATTATTTAGCACGCAGCTGCAGTATATTTTACTGTGTCTGTTGTTCACCATGCATTCAAATAGGAAAATATCAAGTTATGGTATACTGATTCCTTAATGCGATTATTCCATTTTGTACACATTTGTGATTAGTGTTTACAGTACCTCATTCAAAAGCAACATGCATGGAGAAATTTCTAACACTATTATATCTTGTCTTTCCTAAATTAGCTCAACAGATTAATTGAGATTTTTTACACTATACCTTAAGTTAATACAACAAATTTATCTGTCTCTAAAGCACAGGTTTAAGCAACTTGGAAAACAGAAGAGTCAGGCTGTGCGTTTGACTACTTATTTTAACTTTGGAAATTTAAAAATACCGTTTCAATAGTTAAATAGATCTGTGTTGTTTCCTGTCCTGTTCAGTGCAAGTGCATATTCAAACCACACTAAGTGAACAATTTACGAATTCTAGCATTAAGCAGCCCACAGGGTGAGCCACTATTAAGTCTTTAAAGTTCAGACTCAGTGACCTGGTGTGTGCAGCAGGTACATATTTTCTCAAATGAAAACATAACAGAAACTAAATCATGCTGATTAGCAATACCCTTCATTTCTTGTCTTACAGCAAAGAAGAGTCCTGTTCTTGGACACTTTTAGCAGCACTTTAACAACGACACAGCAGTTTCAAAGACAGAGCCTACCTCTGCTGCCTGAAATAGGCAAAGAAAGCATTACATACAATGCTGCTTGAACATAACACAAATTCTTAACCTTAAAGTTGCCCAATTTTAACTTCATTAACATTTGAAAATACTAAATGTCTGATGGTTGCATTTATATGAAGGGGATAAGAGGTCATAGTTTAGAGCGAGGGAGGTAAATATGTTTCACAGACTGTAAAGCTACATCCCTACCAGTAAATCGAAGCAGCCTAGGCCATTCTTTGGCACCGAGGGCAGCGGGCATCGAACAGCCTGTGGTCACACCACTAAACACGTACATGCCAGATGCTACATGTCCCTGCCCGGCTGGGAGAGGGCTTGCTGCGCTGCCGCAAAGCGTTCGCACAGTCTAACAGGGCAAATGACCGCCTGGCAGCGCAGGATGCCGGTAACCTATAGATTTCTAAACGCAATGTTTACCTTGTCATAAAATAGTTATGATACTAACAGACTTTTTAAGCAGACAGAGATGATATTCATGGTACGTAAGCAGTGACTCAGGACATTTATACTGATCAGTCTCTGCCAAGTCAAACAAATGAGAGCGTTTTCACTGCTCTTTCAGATCAATATGTATTTCATTTCTGGAAACTGTTGGCCTGCATCTCAGCAGAAGTTATCTGTGCGGCATGTGTAATCCCAGCAAGGAAGCCGTAAGAATTTCCAGGAATAAATCCTATGGCTGTGAGTTGCTACTTCTTCTCTAGCTGTACTCTGGGGTCCCCACGGGCACCGCCAGCCCTGACTGGCCCTGCCCGGCCCCGACAGGGCTCCCCCCACCCTGCCCATAGCCCAGGACCCACGTCAGCCCCACGGGGCTCCCCCCACCCTGCCCATAGCCCAGGACCCACTTCAGCCCCACGGGGCTCCCCCCACCCTGCCCATAGCCCAGGACCCCACGTCAGCCCCACGGGGCTCCCAGCAGGGCCGCTCTCCAGCTCCCCACAGCCCGGCCCTGCCCGGCCATGGGCCGCGTTGAGCCGGGCCCTGCCGCGGGCCCCCATCCCGGCCTGGCCTCGGCCCGGCCTTGTCCCCAGGGAGGTGCCCGCTGCCCGGGGCTGGGGCTGCCCCGGTGCCCCCCGGCCGCCCTGCTCCTGGCCGGGGCGGTGGGACGGGCCCTGGCTGCCAGGCCGTGCCCGGACGGGCCCTCCATGGGGAGCACCCGCTGCTCCTGTACGTGTAGGGTCTGCTGCAGAAGCCCGCTAATCTGATCTTTTAATGGCATTTCAGAACTTTCCAAAATATTAGATCCACTTCCAAAATCCTCTTCCCCGTCTTAAAGACACAAGATCTGAAAGTACATGAAAGGAACCGATCACTTCCCGCGTGCAGAATAATCATCTGTAATGCCAAAGAGAGAAAAACTATTCAGATATCAGATGAGGCATTACTGAAGAAGGGAAGCTTTCCTTAAATAACCAGGGAGGGGTGTGTGTGCGCACACATGCGTGTGTGCGCATGTGAATATATCCACATATATATATATATATATATATATATGTACACACACACACTGCATTTATATGCACAGTAAGCTGTGCAACTCCTGCAGCATAATTATTGACTTGTAATACGGATAGACTTTTAACGAAAAAGAACATATGTTAAGCAACAAATAAGTGAAGACTAATAAGAATCCAGTATATTTCATAGAAGCCACAGCTGTAACTACTAAGGACAGTATTGTGTTAGAACTTGTTTCAAGCTCAGGTTAATAATGCTGTTTTTCTAAAGAGAAAAGTGCATAACACATATTAAAAATGGAACTAGCTGGTCTGTTCCTCACAGACTACAGTCCTCTGAGGTTTTCAGTATCGTCAGCATGCACCAGTCATCACAGCCAGTAAGAGCTGTGTTGGTGTACTGCTTTGTAACGGATCCTCAGCAATTTGCCTTTTAGGTGAGAGACCTTGAATTTTTTGGCTGAGGTTTTCATCAAAACAATGACTCATCATACCACAGAACAAGAATTAAAAGGTTCATTATTAAATGCATGGAATTGATCATTGATGGGTAATACACTGCAGTACTATTTTCACACTGAACACCTGTATGAGGCTTCTTTTATGTATACACGTGTGTAAGGGCTTTTGCAGTTCTGCATGTGAATGTACATAAATGTCAGCAAAGACTTCTTTGCATGTATTACTAGCAGGATCAAAACTATGTCTTTTTAAGTCCTCTAAAATACATTTCCTGATTTGCAATATAAGCTTTTAAAACCTTAGTATTCCCTATAACTGAATACATATATTTCATAGCTACAGGATGCAATGCAGTTAGAGAAACCTTTATCTTTCACAAGTATTGTTTTCAGTGGCTCGGCATCACCATAGAGGCTTTTCATGTAACATGACAAGTGTTTGCCAGACATGCTAACAGCATACGTCTTACTGTTTAACAGTTAACATCCCTTATTTGTCCCTGTCTCAGTACACACATACTTCGGACAAGAAACTGAACTACTCCAACTACTTGGCATTCCAACATTCACATTTGAAATTACAATATGACTGAGCATGCACCATCTTGACACTGAAGGGGATTGGCTCTTCTTTTCATCCCAGTCTTCCCTGATGCTTAAAATGAGTTCAAGCTATTTCCCCCAAGGGCAGTTTTAACATGATCATTTTTAGACACTCTGTTCTTCCTGCCATACCCATAGCCTGGCCAGCCCTTTCATTCTAACAAAGCCCTATGCGTTCATTTGCATGTAAGAGGGTATTAAATTACTCTACAATTCAAATATTTCAGAACAGGAGAGAAGAGAGACGTAAGTCATATTAAATATAGGAGTCAATTGTAACACATTGTCCCAGTTTCAGCTGGGCGAGAGTTCATTGTCTTCCCAGTAGCTGGTACAGTGCTGTGGTTTGGGTTCAGTAGAGAAGAATGCTGATAACACACTGATGGTTTCAGGTGTTGCTCAGTAGGGTTTAGACCAAGTCAAGGACTCTTCAGCTTCTGATGCCCAGCCAGCAAGAAGGCTGGAGGGGCACAAGGAGTTGGGAGGGGACACAGCCAGGGCAGCTGACCCCAGCTGGCCAACGGGGTATTCCATACCGTGTGACGTCATGTCCAGTATATAAACTGGGGGGAGTTGGCCTGGGGGGGAATCACTGCTCGGGAACTAACTGGGCATCGGTCAGCGGGTGGTGAGCAATTGCATCATGCATCGCTTGTTTTGTATATTCCAGTCCTTTCACTAGTATTGTCATTTTATTATTATTATCATTACTAGTTTCTTCCGTTCCATCCTACTAAACAGTTTTTATCTCAACCCATGAGTTTTACCTTTGTTTTTATCCAATTCTCTCCCCCATCCCACTGCGGGGGAGGGAAGTGAGTGAGTGGCTGCGTGGTGCTTCGCTGCTGGCCGGGGTTAAATCACGACACACATATAGTATGCATGTCCGTCTCTTTTTTTTGTTATTCCAATCAAAAAGAAAAAATCCTTCCCTTTTGCTATCTTCTCATTTAATCATACCACTTTTTTCTATTTTTCTTTTTTAATTTAATTCTCTTTCTGAAGAAATGGCATTAGTCAAACACAGCGTAGCACAGCTGATACCATCTTCTCAATATAGCTTTTGATGGACCCTGTTTGTAATGTTTCAGATTCGCCTATCAGTTGGTATAAACTGATGATCTTGAATTAGGAGGATTTGTACCAGCTGTTCTCCTCTGGTTTTTTCCATACATCACATGGATAAATAGTATAACTTAGAGACCTTTGTCTCTAAGCATAACGTGATACCAGCCCATTTAAAGTAAAATGAAAGTTAGCGATTCACACTATTAACATAAGTGGTGGATTCCCTGTAATTACACATCCTAAACCAAAACTGACTGATTTTCTGAAATTCATGCTGTAGCCACCCACAATTACTGGACTCTGCAAAGGAACAAAAGATGAGCAAAAATATTAAAGTTTTTTACTTTGGGAATCAGACTGTCTCTTTAAATGTTCTGACTGGTCTTCAAAACAGTCTGTGAAAATTGGTTCATAAAAACTGCTTGCTGTATGTTTACAGCTGTTTTGAAAAAGGAAATGAATGATATTTCAGTTTCCTGTAGCTATTTCATATGGTTTCTCCTTACAAAAAAGAGGGAAGGTAAATAGTGGAAATAACAGATCTCTGTAATCGAGCCATTCTAAAACACAAATCAGTGAAATCCTGCAATACCAACTCTACTAATTTGTCCCACTGCCCGAAAGGTAGACTTGCATTTGCAAAAGGTCAGCATGAAGTAAACCCCTGTATCGTGCAAGTAAAAATTACAGGGGGGGCAAGCTAAGATACAGAAATTGTTTCACATCACAACATATTTGGAACAACTATAATAAACACAAACTCTTTGAGTATTTGAAAGCTCCCGAACGTTGACCTCCATGGGACTGGATCAATAGCAGTCAAGGAGAGGCCACTGTTCTGTTCCCCGCTGGGCCAGATGTTTCATTTCCTGCCAAGCCTGCTACTGCTAATCACTGCTGGATTTGGCCTTATTATAGTTAGCTCAGTGAAACACTATAGAGAAAAATAATGACATTACAAAAAAAATGTAAGAAGCATTCCTATGTCCTTTCAGTCATAAATGTGCTTTATCCATAGATATTTTGAGTGAACTTTTGAAAGAATAAATGACTACATAGGATCTCAGCAGCACATGCTAATACAGATAAGAATTAGTAACCATGGCAGGTTTTGTCATGTGCATCTCTAATAATTCCCCCTCTTTCATATCCAACATCAACTCAGATTTGACACTTGCTACTGACCTCGATCGCTACTACTGGAGTTAGAGGATTAGCTGTGCTAACAAGTAGGGGGAAAAGATTGGCATCTGATATAAATCAGTCACTAGAAAAGGGTTTTGGAAAAGCAAGTATCTCCTTTGTGAAAGGTGGCACAAACAGAAATTGTATTCCCTTTGAGAAATAAAACAAAAATCCTAAGTACGGTTTGAATTTCAGCTTGGGAAACTTCAGTGGAATATGAAATGCCTTATGAAAACCAAGCTGGGAAAGAGCCATGTTCATTCATGCCAGCTGTCCAGCATAATCTGTGTTTGCATCATGTCCCCCTCCTAAACTTCAGGAGTGAAAAGGCTGCAAGTGGGAGATCATAGATATCCCTCCCAGATGTCTATAATCACGCCCATCTCTCTTTTTCTAAAAACCACCTTTGCCCTGGGAAGCAAAGGGTTGAGATTTTGCGCCCCATACTTCTCACTGCAGTGGTTGTTGATGTGGCTGCAGGAGGAGCAGGGTTCCGTGCTTAGATCGCCTGTGGCTTTGGTATGCTGCCAGTCAAAAAGCAATAATGGAAACCCCAACAGGAAAACAGCAATTCTCTGTAGTTTATTGCCCAGTCAAATCTGAAGATAATTTCCTGGCCTCAGCCATTGGTATTTTCCTGGTGCCAGAACTTTCCCCCTGTCAGAGTTCCTACAAATAATGTAGGTATACAAGCTACCCCCCAAAAAGTCTCCAATAATGTTTCACAATGGAAAGCGTTTCTCCGCTAACCAAAACAAAAGATCACTATACATATGATTAAAATGAGATCTTACTATTAGTTCTGTCATACTGGTCCATCTTGGAACTGGAAGGTTACACAATTTTAATTTCTTTCTGTTCCCTTTAGGATAGAACTATTATTTGTACAAAAACTTTATGATATTATATATGCAAGGTACCGTATAATCACATATAAGAGCAGTGAGGAATCTTTCGATTATTTCTCCAAAAATTTTGAAAATAAATTACATTAAAAATGCAGAAATACACTAAAATTTTACAAATAACTCTTTGGTACATCAGCTACTATGTCATGTAGATTTTAAAAATGGTTATATACATTTTATTTTGTTTTTTGCTTTAACTGTTAAAAGCCCACTACTTGTTAGCTGTAACTGGTACAGGCTAGCTGTAAATTTTGATAATATCCAGACTGGACAAGTGGCACATCCTAAATCCTCCAGTTAATAAAGAGACTTGACACAGAACCACCAGTCGGGAGGCTGCTCATGCCTTGTGCTTCTTCTGCACATAAACTATTTAGATTGGGAAAACTTCAGAAAGAAGAGCTGGTGTTGAGAATTAAGGATTCACAAAAAGAAGTGGTCTGAGAAAGCAGAGGGGGTCTGGGAAAGAAGAAGACGAAGAAGCGCAAGCAGCAGCACAACAGAAACTGGCACAACTTTCTGCCTGAGCTTCCCAAACCAGCAGTAATCTGCCTGCTGGGATGGAAAGTGGAGACCTAGTGAACAAAGCAACTTCGCGAGTAGGTGCGTGAAATGGCCAAATAGGGTAAAAACTCTGATTCTGTCAGTTCTCAGGTGAACCACAGTATCCAGAACCAGTATGGGCTGTTGTTTACTCTATTTGTGTAACAACATTTTTAAGGATTAGTCTGGCTTCAGAGTATAACATTAGAACAATATTATGAAAGGCTGAGGAAAAGTAAGAAAGCTAAATAATGAAAAAAAATTCTCTAGTTTTACAATAAAAGGCTTGATATGAGCTTTGAGGTCCCTGAAGTAAAGGACACTCTTTATTTTGCTTGGCAAAAATGCAGGTATAAAAGACTTAAGTGGATATAGGATCAGTATCGCTGGAATCTCTCAAGTGATCTCTCTCTAAAACTCTAAAGGAATAGTAAAAGAGACTGATAAAGGAGCTGTGAATTTCAAGAGCAGGACCACAGAATAATTCGTCCTTGAGCCACTAGACCTATCAGCATTTTTGTTTGTTTGTTTCATAGGTTGGAACCTCTATTTGTGGGATTTGTGGAGGAAGAAGAGGAAGGTGTGCTGAAGTTCCCAGGTTAAGATACACTCAGGACAAATATGTTTGTGAAATGGCCTTAGGCTGAATCATCAATGGTTAACCTCAGTTCTTCCTAAAGTTACCTGAATTGTAGCTTACAGTGACCTGAAAAGATCTTTCTGTGAATATGAATCACACATGATCTGAAGAAGTTTTACTGAATTTAGACACAGAGGTTGGGATCCATCTAACCTAAGGTAGTATCTGAAAATTTGTTGCCTAAATCTGTTTTAATAAGCTGAAGCTCGCTTTGCAGTCAATGCAGATAAATAGATATCTAAGGTAAATGAGATGAATCCCCTTCTAGAGGTGCTTATTTCTCTCCATTAACTATAACGGAATGTAGCACTGACTAGCTTAAATGAGGTAGCTGGCTTTGAGATCCATCCTTTCTGTTGAAATGAATCCCAGAATGTTAAAACACAATCTACTTCTACAAAAGCTGTTTTCTATTTTCAATATTGTTTAGTCTGTATTTTGACAGCAGAGTCTTCAGGTCTCATCAGCAGACCTAGATTTTTGATACAACCCATGAGTAAGGACTTCATAAGCAGAACCAAGTCAGCTAATATGATGATTGGAAAGCAAACCAACATTAAAGGCTGTAGGTTATATTTTAAATCCTGTGCCCTTCTCAAGTGCTCTTATAGGACTGAACTAAACAGAAGTGTTCATTTCACAAATGTTTTCCTGGTGCTTGGCACCTGAAAATGAACACGGAGATCAGACCTGCTAAAAGGCAACTGGAAGATGTGATAGTGCTGCCCTTTTTCCAGTAGTTGACTGGCTAATACATTAAATCTGTACATGTTTTTATTCTATTTATTTGAAGAACATGCATCTTGCACCTCGCACAGTCAGTAGACTGTAAATGCTTATGCGTAAAGAAATCTTTGTTAAAAATTCCAGAACAGTGAAGTATCTTCAGTATTTCTCAGGCCAAGGAAAATTAGGCTCTAGTCTGGAAGTTTTGGGCATTCACTTGAAAGAAGAGACCTGGGTTGCAGTCCCTCTTTTAATGATAGTCTCTGTATTGGATGGTAACTGCACCGTCATCTTCTCTGGAAAGTGCCCTAACCGTGAGGGTACAGTCACACACATGTGCTCTCTTTTTGGCTGGTAGATACGTAATTGCTCTGAACAGCGAAAAAGCTTCAACAGAAGGGATTCTGAGGAAGCCTTGCCATGGAAGGCAATGAAGAGACTAAGACAGACTTGGTAAGTGTTCGCAAGTGTAGACTAGTGTTTGGATGCCTTTCCTAAAAATCAGTGTATATAGGGAAGCGGAGGTGGACCCCGTATTCCACATCATGGAGGACAAGATAGCTGTAACTAACATGGAAGTGACTGAGCAGTGCTGCCACCACCACTGGCACTCCGTGGGAAAGGGATGCTGTTCAAGGAAAGGGTTCTTAAGACTTCGGAGAGGCTTCCCTGCAGCATGGGAACTAGCTGCCCAAGACCCTAAGGAGACAAGGGGTAAGACACAGCCTTGCAGTCAGCTCTCACTCAGACTGCCAGCCCTTGTGGGTGCCATTCTCAGGTGCTTTATCCTTGACGTACTGCAGAGGAAGCCTGCGTACCTCATGACTGGCTCCTGCCCCTAAGCAGCAACAGGGTTCGTGCAGTTCCAGGTGCTTTCCTGAAATCGTGACAGTATCAAAAAGATGCTGGAAGCCAAGGCATTATTTTCTGAAACTGCCTTGAACTGCCTACTAATTAGTGTTTTGTTTGATAGCCCTTTCATAGCTGGATGCAGCTGGATGAAAATAAACCACAAAGGGAGCACATTTTTGTTTATCATTAATTTTTGCTTAGTTTTGTAGACACTTGTGAGACACTGCAGTAATCTTAAATTTGTCATATATTGTAAATTGATTTAGTAAGTTTATTCATTTCACGAGTCCGTTTTTGTTACTTCTCACAATTCTAATCAAATGAATACATTTTATAACAAGTTGGATCATGTGATACTGCTCAAACTAATCTGGTGAACTTCTACTTTATTACAATATTAGATCTCGCTAAAGCTTACTATTATATTTTCCAATGCCCTGAGGGCATTTTCCATGCAGTAGAGAAGCAGGGCTCTGAGATGACTTGTTTAGATTTTGAAAAGCGGGCCAGCCTTCCTGCCACATTTATGTGAAAAAATAATGACTACAGTTTACAAAATAAACAACCAGAAATACATAATTTTTCTTATTCTTGCTTTAGTACCTACACTCATAAACCGTAACCAGATTATGGCACATGTGAGTGCTTCACAGCTCCTGGGTCCAGTCGTCTGCCCCTGCTGCATCCTGCATCTCTATCAGATCAAACCCAAGGTATGCACCTACTGAACAATGGTTTCCAGACCCAGGAAACCAAGGTGTATAGGGCAGATGGAAATGTAGGCACAAACCACCCTAAGGGGCCGGAACCCAGGAAAGTTCTGCACTTTAGGAAGCAAATTTTGATTCTTTCAAAGATGCGTCCTTTTACCCAGCAGTAGGGGTTTTGGGGTTTTTTTTGTGAGAAACCCAGTGCAGCCTTTGCTTCTCTCCTAGTCTTCACAGGCTTGAAGTCTGTTTTGTTCTTAACAGATGTTTGAGACATCTCTCTTCTCACCAACTTAAAGAGTTGATGCTTCGTCAGTACCCCTTGCAGACAGTTTAGCTACTGTCTTGGTTTGGAGTCCAGGCACTTAAAAATGTCTCACTACCTACAGATTAAATTAAAAAAATTGGTTTTACCTATAAGCTAATCTCCTTAATCATGTTTTAGTGACCAAAGCACGGTTTTCTCCTAGGCTTTAATTCACCTCCACCAACTATTCTTCAGAAAAAGCTTGCTTTTGCCTTGACGAGGATCTTAGGACATGTTAATGCTAGCTCTCCGACAGGATCTAACAATAACACTTCCGAGGGAAGCAGCTCCACTCCGCAGGGTAGACTCTTATCATCTTGAATGAGTGATCGACCATGACTCCAGAATTTCAATGAGGAAATAGACTGTCACAGAGCTGTGCAAGGGGCTAGCCCCGGCTATGTGGGATAAAAATCTTCAGTTCAAAGAACCAGTGCTTGTGCAGAAATGGGTCATTCTTCTCAACCGTACCGCAGTGTTGGCAGTACAGTCAGCCATCAAATTGCTGTGGTAGCAGGTTTGCAGCGCGACTCTTTAAGCGTTTTCTACATAGGTACTCACATTAGGAGCATTCTTAGAACTACAGCTTGCTTTCAGAAAACGGGGGCTCTCAAATCATGTTGGGGTCACTGATAGTCCTTCGTTTCCCCCTCTCAAATAGAAGCATATCTGTCAAGTAATAGAGATAGCTCTCACTGCTACCACAAGCCTTGGCAGAGGGAAAGGTCTTACAAAACCATTTGAATACAAATGCAGTAAACAGCATATGAATAATTTGGGCCTGCGGCATCCAGCATGGAAGGATAAAGAAAAATATATTTAGGACAGACCCAGGGCAATCTTTGCTAGGCTTCTGTCTTGGGCCTGGCTGAGATGGAGTTAATTCTCCCCAGAGCAGCCCTCGTAGTGCCATGCTCTGTATCGGTACCTAGAAAGTGTAGATAACTCACCGGCGTTTTGGCCACTGCCGAGCAGTGCTCGAGCAGCACCAAGGCTGTCTCGCCAACATTGCCCCCTCACCGGCAGGCTGGGGTGGGCAAGATCTTGGGAGGGGACAGAGCCGGGACAGCTGACCCAAACCGACCAAAGGGATATTCCAGACCGTGTGACATCAGTTCAGCAATAAAAGCTAAGTAAAGGGAGATGGAAGGGGGGGGCAGTCGTTATTTACGTTTGTCTTCCGGAGCAACCGCTACGCGTACTGAAGCCCTGCTTCCCGGGAAGTGGTCAGACATCGCCTGCTGATGGGAAGGAGAGAATAAAATCTTCTGTTTTCCTTTGCTTTCACTTCATTAAACTGCCTTTATCTTGAGCCACGAGCCTTTCGTTCTATTTTCTCTCCCCTGTCCAGCTGAGGAGGGGAGTGATCGAGAGGCTTTGGTGGGCACCTGACATCCAGCCGGGGTCAACCTGCCACCGCTTCAAAGCCACTGCGATCTATCAGTGATGGCTTTAAGCATAGAAGGAACACGAGGGACCCTGTGGATGCTTATGTCTTGGTAGCATATGCTGTGTTCCTAGGCAACCCATTGAAAAAAATCAAGATAACAGAACCCAAGGTAGAGCTTAACGAGGAAAGCAATACACATATTTTTAAGCTATTTTGTACACAGGCTAGACCTCAATGCCTATAGCATACCTGTGAAGAAGAGACGGCCTTAGTTTCTGAGAAGTATAATGTTATGGCCAACACCACTCGTATTTCTTTGGGGCATTGTTTTTAACTACAAACCTGTGTTTATCTATTTTGACTCATGAGGTACCAGATAATTCCTTTTTATTTTTAATTGAACTGTTTTTATCTGATGCTGCAATAAATTATTTTGGCATAAATACAGTTATTGAAGTCCTTTTTAGCTGGGCATCAACTTCATATAGTAATTCACTAAACCAATAGTATCTGAGGAAGTCAGAAGAGTAGCACAGTCAGAGCTTCTTAAATTAAAACAATTTCTTCTTAAGCCTAAACCAAGGTATAGAACTGGAGGGAAAGAAACTGTCAAGCATTCAAAGGAAGGTCCACAGAAACAGGATGACGCCTATTTTCTGCTGGGCTGTTATTTATTTTCCTTTTGCCTAGTATGGATATAGAGATTTTAGGTAAAGACTATTTCCTACTCCCCCCACCCTGGAATTGCTTATTCCTTCTCTGAAATCTGAATTTCCAGTCCCTGAGCAGCCTTTAGCAGGTACAAGCAGAGAGCAGAAGAACACTGGTACATGTGAGGGGTTCGTATGGAGATGTAGCGAACAACTCGCAGGAGTTCCAGCTCTCCTCCTCTCAGCCCAGTCTGCACCTTTCTAATCCTCTTCCTTCATTTACATGCAGTGATGTAGCTTTATCAATCTTGTCGGGGCTTTTTAAAAACGAGTCAAATCTAACATCTACCAACTCACTGATGTAAACCACCAACCTTGCCCACCATCTAGTCTGGTCAACCTGAAGTCCCGCAATACTGAAAAGACCCCGTAGGAGTGTGGGAAAATTACAAAGAACTTTGATGAACAGATGAAGTCAGTGTTGGGTAATTGATAGTTACAATTGCTACTTATCCTTTCCCTTTGTGTCAAACCAGAATAAATTTCTTGTGAAAGGTCAGAAGGCAACCAGGTAAAATCAATTTATGGGAACAGGGAACTTGATAAGGTTAAGAGGATTGGAAAAAATCCACTATTTTTCCAAGTGAGAAATTTCTTTGAAATTGCCTAAGAAATGTAACAACTATTTGATGACTGTAGCACAGATTTGCTCTTGAGTAGGGAGGAAGTGTTATCTCTTTTTGGTTTTGTAGTAAGTATAATTTGGGGAAATAAACGCCAACATGTAAACAATTGGAAGCCTCTTCCTTAAGTAATTAAAATCTTATTTCTAAAATTATAATGTGGTTTCTAATCAGAACATAGCCTACAGTCCTAAATAAGAAATGCAGATAACCTATCCTGTTACTATCAAAGGATTTTCTCTCTGTCTAATCAGATGCACCCATCTGATTCATATGTCCAAAGCCGTGTGTCTTGGGGGAACAGGGAGCAAAGGTAAGTGAGCTGATGCAGCAATTCTATAGTCGGCATCTGGTCTTTCTTGAGGTTGCCTACCTCCAACCTTATGAAGTATTCCTTATAGTAAACACACTGTATTTAAGCCAGCAGAACTTTCTCTGCTTAAACCAGGAAATTTATAAACCAGAAATAAGTGCAGCAGGCAAGATTTACAGATTTTCTTCCAATGTTCCTATTTTATGGAGATAGTGCAGTTTTTCTGCTAAATGAGTGGCTGCTTCCAGCTGTATGAGATCAGATACTAGGCTTTGTATGGTAACATACCTGCATCCGCATTCAGCAGAAACATATAACCTCAGTGTAGAAGAAGGTGGATTCATTATTTTTTCTGTCAGATGGTTTAGTGACTCAGGAACAGTGCAGTATCAACCAAGAGAGATTAAGTTCTCTGTGTCTTACAATTGCCTAGCTTTGTAAGACATCCACCCTCTCATGGAGAGTAACTGCCAGCACGTTATTTAGTACAGCTTCAAGCTTATGCTTGTGTACCTACCTAAGTTCTGAGTTTGTTAAGAAACCTCCTTCCTGTCCCTTTCTTATGCCTCTCTTCCTATTTGTTTTTTCTTGTAATTAAAAGTAAAACCTGCTGTTTATGGTAGAAAAAGTTATAAGCAGAAATTAACTGAAAAGTAGATGCAAAGATACACTGCCATTATGCATTCAACATTCAGCAGTGTCTTTCCCTTAGCAACACACATGGTCTTTATAAATTGCTCTGATTATAGCTTTATACAAAAGGACAAGAAGAAGTTCGGTTCAGCAGGCGACAGACAGCAGTGCAGAGACTAAACATAAGAAGTACAGTTATTTAATTTATAAAAAAAAAGAAAGCAGAGGAGGACTTTGTAATTCTGCAGAGTTAGAAGAGACATGGAATTATTTTTAAAAGTCACTAGGCAAGATGACATACAGCATGACCCCAGTCATCTAACATATAAATTGAATGGTGTACAATGGCAAAGGGAAAAGGATGCATGGAATGGAAATTGTTCTGAATTACTTGGTCTTATGGGTTTGTGTGGCGCGGTTTTCCTTGGTGGCAGGGGAGGGGGGCTGCAGAGGTGGCCCCTTTAAGAAGTTGCTGGAAGAATTCGCCGCCCCAAAATGTCGGACCCGCCT
>VYZV01035237.1:593524-621661 GCA_013401275.1 Pandion haliaetus | reverse complement strand
GTTTGTGTTGTCAGCTATCCAAGTGCTTCTTGTGGTGGAAGTGGAAGGAGCTGTCTTCATCAGAGAGTGGAAATGGACCAGCTTGGCGTAGACACAAAGCACAAGTTTGATGTGATTCTGCATCCGTCCAAACGCTAAGAAGTCCTGAGTTGGAGATGGATAGGAAATGATGAGAAGCTAATGCCAGCTTTTGGCGGCAACTTCCCAGTTCTTGACAGTTAACCTCTGTCTCTTGTCACAGCCTTTAAAGGTTTTTTGTAAATAATGAATAAGTAGGATGGAGAGAGGGAAGAATGGGGAAGAAGGAGCAGAAAATGCAGGAGAAGTGGAAAAAGGAGAGAAAACTAATGGAAGATTGTAAGGGAAGTGGAGAAGAGGGTAGCAGTACAGAAAAGCATGTAGGGAAGAAAATCAAAACAATGAAGTGAAGAGTTAAATTCTGGTAGAACAGGTGTAAAGTGTTCAGTTACTTTAGCTCTTAGAAACCGATGAAAGCTAGAAATGCTGAACCTTTAATAAGGAAGCTTTTAATTAAGTTTTATTCAGTTAAAATGGATAGATAAAAGTGGCTGCTAATAAGCATTTGAAAATGCTGTTGGTTATTTAGGAAAAAATAAAATGAAGCTCAACTCTTTCAGAAAAGCTTCTGTGAACAATTACATAATTTTGGTACTGGTGTATTTCATGTGTTCAGAGGCACACTACAGGTGTCTGCCATACATATGCATGTATTAAATTATGCAGTAATTAAACACAACGGTCTATTTTGCAGAGATGCTCCCAGTTTGATACTAAGCAGCAAAAGAGATCTTCCTTGTAGTGATATTTGCAGTCCTTTTGGAATACTGTGGTTAGCCAGTTAATAGTTTTATTCTTTTTATCTTAAAAGGTAGTACCGTAGCATTGAACAGATTGAAGTTTCAGATAGTGGAGTTTCCTTCTTTCTTTACGTAATAGAGCCTTCAAACTTTGGATTGGTGCGTACTAGTGTTAGGAGCTGTGAACTTGGACTTTTCTTTATTTATATCAGTGGTCTTTTCCTTACAGGTGAGAAGGGTTGTCCAGATTCTGCTATTTCAGTGCTGCTCTTCCAGCTTCTTCCTTTGCGTTGCCTTCCCCTGGTAACTGACGCCTCCCCCAGCCTTCCTCTAAGCAGCTAACATAATTAGTGTACTTCCCGCCCTCAGCCACTTCCATTCTGTTTTATACTTCTCTCCTATCCTCAGAAGCTCTGTGACGAGGAGGAGGTGGTTTATTTTTTTTCCATGGAGACTGGAGCTGGGAGTAAAGCTGGCAGCTTCACTGGAGAAGGATGTCAGAAACATTGAGCAGACGGTGTTATGGTGAGGAAAAAGGCAGGTGACCAGATAGCGTATCTTTAGGAGAGAGGAGGATTGGTTGGTGGGGACAACTCGGAAAGACAGAGCAAAGCACATGGAAGGTGTCGGAATGAAAATTAAATTGGATGCTTTATTCCCCCCTTAAAGGGCATAATATTTATCTAGGTGATATACTTCACTTGCTATATACTCTACTTATCCATACAAGCAGATACATAGTTACTGGGTGTATCTATATTTTTTTCCTGCCAAAAAAAAAGTGGTGCATATAATACAGTAGGAGTAGAGTAGTGCACTACCTTATGGAAAAATCTTCACTTCCATCATTTGATTATTCATGGTTTAGGCTATAACCCTTTGTCCATGCCCCAGTGCATGGATAATTCAGTGTAGCACTGCTAATGCCGCTTTGAAAAGGAAGCAGTATTCTCATGGTGATGCATGCTTCAGGGCTGACTGTTCCAGAAATAGTGACTGCTGTGTGTCTTACTTCCATAGAGATAAACTTACTCAGGTGCTGGAATTTCCAAGCATTCTGATGCATCCCCAAATTACATGTAATTCATCTTCTGACAGAAATGTGGTTCAAAGTACACGAGTATTACGGTACCTAGAATCACTTAACTTCTCAGGCCAAGGGTGAGGTGATGGTGAACGCTTTATCCAGCCATATGGGGTTTCACAGAAGAGAGGTTAGGTCTGCTGCGATTTTATGAAAGTGTTCAGTTGTGGAGCCTGCAGCTGATTAGAGAGCAGCAACCTTCACAGTGACGCAAGCACCAATTCACAAGCAGCAAACTGTCGTGCGTCTCTAAAAGTAACTTCTGTGCTATCTGTAAGCGGAAACAAAACTTTTGGAGATCATGAAAACAGCTTCAAACTGCAAATACTAAAAAGACTGAGTAGAGCAGTGGGCTAAAAACGGGGACTTGACTGGCAATTCCGGGTAAGATTGTTTTGCTGTAATAGCAGTTTTTGCATCTCACTGGCTTGCGTGGTAAGAGAAGACGATTGGAATGACTCTAACTGGGTCACTTAAGTTTCAATTAACGTTAATTTTCTCATCTTACGTAATCTAAAAAATATTCATACAAGTTTCATAACTCATGGGAAGGCTATGTTACAATTTATTGTAAGGCTTTTCTGGCTAGCTTTAGCACTTGCAATATTACTCAGTAAAGGGTAATTCAGGTGCATTCGCTGGTTTAAAACAAAGAAGAGGAGTGAAAATGAGGAAAAGATACAATGCAATAAGATTATTTTTTTTCCCCCACATTGCTTAGCAGACTCAGCTGTAGCTGTTAGAGCCATGAAATGCGTGACCTAACTCAAATTTCAGGTAAAATGTTTGTCTTCCTGTTGCTAGCATTGACAGGTGTGGATGTGCACTGCTTGCATCTTGTTTGTGAGACCGGTTTATTCCAGGGTAAGCACTGCAGTCTTATTTCCCCCAGTTGTGTGGGTCGGCCTACGTCTTGCAGTACAGTGCGACTCCATTCCCTCTCGCATGCTTGTGTTCGTTTCTCAAGAAAACAAGGATTTGGCATAGAGAGAAGCGATGCTGCGTGTTGCATTCTTGTCCCAGCATTGAGCTAGATGAAGACCAGAGCTGGGACTTGAGGACAGACTTCATGAGTTTGACTTAAGTGAAATATTGGCCACATCTAACACTCCAAGTCAGGCTGTGGTGTTTGTTCACTTTTCTTTCCTTATATAAATTAAAATCCGGGGGGATAGATTCCTGCATTCGTTTCCGGCAGCGTGAGCCTTACCACTAACAATTTTTGTTGAATTGTTCCCTGCTGACGTTTTCTTCATGATTTGTACCGTTCCTTAACAGTATTGGCTGTGGATCAGAATCAAACTCCAGAACCATTTTAAGAGGCATATTTTTATTTTAACATTATTTTTTCACGTTTTAAAGTCAGCGATATTGGCTATTTGAGATCTATCTTAAGCCATACTTCCCTATATGTCACTTAACCAAAACCACTGAACTATGACTTACTACAGAACATCTTTTGTCAGATACAGCTATGCATAGTAGCATCTTCTCATTAAGTTATTTCAGGAAAGGGAGAACAGCCACCCCCGGGGGGAAAAGCCCAACAAAGTGTTACAGCTTTACGCTTGGATTTCTCCTGCCCCCTTCCCCCCCATCCCCAATCCACAAAATCAAAATTTTGCCCATGGCATTCCAGAGAGATGATTTGTCATAGGACAACAATAAGGGTGTTTTCCTTCTGTTTGAATTTTTTTTGACATGGTCTTACAAGCCTTAGTGGTTTCCTCAATACAAATACTAGTTTGATGAATTTCAGTGGATGTTTCATAACCTGTAATCATGGTGGTGTTCGTGTAAGACTTTTAGCGTATTTTTTTGAGAAACTGTGACCTTGGAAACTTGGACCAAGATTTTCTTGTGTACCGAGGGCTTTATCTGAAGCCCAAAAGTGCTTGGCCTTAATCCTTTACCTTAATATAGCAGGCAAAAATTTATTCTGCCAGCCATCTTGTGATAGCATTCTCATCTTCAGTAACACTGGCAGTAGGAGTCCCGGTTTTATGTGAAATCACATTTACGGATTTTTGTTCCACTGTGTTTTTCCTCAAATTCTGAGGAATTGTAACTGCCAGATCTTTCCAGACTGATTTATAGTCACTTCTAGCTCAAGTTGCCATGAGAATATCTAGTTTGATGTTTGCGTCTCCTATTGAATCCTGTTTATGTATAGTAACGCTTTGTTTTCCTTACACCCAAAATACAGAAGCTGTTGGTCCTTAAACCGTTGTAGGGGGGCTATTTCAGTACTCTCCAAGATGTCGCGTGGCCATTTTGGTCATGTTTATTCCACAATACTTAGAAAACGGAGATTGTTTCACTACGTAATTTCTTTTGTTGCCACTCTGTATTTAGATTAGCTTGCTGTGTATTTTTGGACAGGAGTGGTCATCATTAGTTGCTTCAGATGGCTGGATGAGGTGGGATTTCCTTACACAGTTTCCGATCCCAGGGCACCTTTGTTCTTTTCCATTTCTCTTGTGGGGCACACAGCTTAGTTATTGTCTCTTCCTTACAGTGATCTCTGTTCAATTTACTGTGTTAATTCTTCTCATGAACATCCTACATTTGCCTCTTGAGTCTTAACCCAGCTTTCTGACTCTTACCTGGGAGGTGCCAAATCTTTGGGGACTTGTGTGGTTTAGCTAAATCTTAATGTCCTCAGCCTCATAAAAATGGATCTTCCTGGGAGACACCAATGGGTGTGCTGTACCCTGGGTTGTTTGCCGCAGCATGTTAAGTTCCATGGTCTTTTTATTTAACCTCCGGTCTCCTCCCACGTGAGGTTTCACTTCTCGACAGAGCACCTTCTTGTAGCTACAGTCCAAAGCGGGTGGATCTGTTTATGTGCCAAATTCAAGCCGTTTCATTGAAACCTAATACTGAGTCTTCGAACAGTCTTTTTCTCAGCATCCTTCCCCAGATTTGAAGTTCAGTTTCTTTCTCACTCAATGATGCTTAGTCTTCCTACTGTTGAAAAACATGTTGTTCATCCTTAGGTAATACTCACATTGTTCTACATGGTCAATCTTCTTTTAAACAGTGTAGAAAAATATAACTGGAGTTTTAGTATTCTTCATTATTTTTAGCAGCTTCATGTTTTCTTTCTTTTGTTTGAGCTAAATGAAAACTATTAAAAATGTCAGGAGCTTCTAAAGATGGGTTTTGGGGGCTATAACCTCACTGACATTTTAGGGGAAGGAAACCTACTTCAAAGTTGTGTGATACTCTCCTTGCGCTATAGAAAGCACTGAGTTCTGTCAGAGTCTAGGAAAGGTGGAATTAAGTGCGACAGTAGTTGAGAGATAATAAATGTCAAATAAAAATAATGAGTTCAGATGTTGCTTAGCTCAGAACAGAAGGCACAGATGAGAAAACCTGAAGCTTTGCGGTAGAACTAATAGGGAAAAAATTAACCTTTTCTAAAAGATGCCACTAAAACTCCCTAGGAGGAAAGTCAGTGAAAGCTGGTTATCGAGTGTCTGTTGTGTCAAACTTGGCAGATGTCACTCCAGTGCAGTAAGGAAGAAGCTTGCAATTGGACGTTTTAGCAGCGTATGCGGGGTTTGTGCATGAAGAAAGACTCTGCTAAAAACTGAATTGGGACTCCAGAGTTGCATACATGGCTAATATATGCTAAATTGCTGTCCCAAGTAGCTCTTCTCATAGCCGACAGCTTTCTGGGAGGATGCTGTTCAGGCTGCCCGTACGCTGGCAATAGAATTTAACAGTCTTTTTTTTTTTTTTTTTTTAAAGAAAAATAGAGCTGTAGAGTAAAACGCTAAATTTGAATCGCACCATTAAGAGTGATTTTCCTGCTTTGCTGAAGCTAGTTTTCTTTTTGAATGTGAATGTTTGAACTGTTTTCCATTCTTCACGTTGCACTATTTAATACAAATTTTTATGCTTTTTAAAGTCAGAATAACAAAAGGTAGATTTAATCTGTACTTTTTAAGTGGGATGTTATAGTTTGCTCATCCATAGTACAGTTTGTCAGGGAAAATAAATCAAACCACACTTGAATGTTGTGGGGTTTTTTTGCTTTGAGGGTGTTTTGTTACTTTCCTGAGCTCAAGCATAAATGTGAATGTATTACAGGTATTATTGTGGTATTCATATAGTCTGAGACAAATACTTGTTTTGAATAAATTTTGATTACAGCTACCTTAAATATTCCCACCCCCTCTGCCAAAGTCTAACTTTGAAGGTACAAAACTTTCCGTATTGGGTGTTTCTTTACAAAATCTCCACTTTGCTATTTTTTGATGTGTTCATAAAATCTGTGTATTGATTCAGCAAACAATTCTATACTTTCACATGGGCATCAGGCATTATGCCAAGTGCAGGGTCCTGCATGTGGGTCGGGGCAACCCCCGGTATCAATACAGGCTGGGGGATGAAGGGATTGAGAGCAGCCCTGCGGAGAAGGACTTGGGAGTGCTGGCGGATGAAAAGCTGGACATGAGCCGGCAATGTGCACTCGCAGCCCAGAAAGCCGACTGCACCCTGGGCTGCATCAAAGGAAGCGTGACCAGCAGCAGGTCGAGGGAGGGGATTCTGCCCCTCTGCTCCGCTCTGGTGGGACCCCACCTGCAGCACTGCGTCCAGCTCTGGGGTCCTCAGCACAGGAAAGACATGGACCTGTTGGGAGTGGGTCAAGAGGAGGACCACGAAGATGATCAGAGGGCTGGAGCACCTCTCCTGGGAAGACAGGCTGAGAGAGTTGGGGTTGTTCAGCCTGGAGAAGAGAAGGCTTCTGACTTCTTACAAGAGCATGTAGTGATAGGACAAGGGGTAATGGCTTTAAACTGAAAGAGGGTAGATTTAGATTAGCTGTAAGGAAGAAGTTCTTCACGGCGAGGGTGGTGAGGCACTGGCACAGGTTGCCCAGAGAGGTTGTGGCTGCCCCCTCCCTGGAACTGCTCAAGGCCAGGTTGGATGGGGCTTTGAGCAACCTGGTCTGGTGGAAGGTGTCCCTGCCCATGGCAGGGGGAGTTGGAATGAGATGGTCCTTACGGTCCCTTCCAATCCAAGGAAATGGAATTATTACACCATGTGTTTTGGGTCGATTTGTCTAACAGCAAAACAGAGAAAAATGTTTACACACTGAAATAGAAAATATATTAATTGCAGCTAGATGCTACTGAAATGTTTTTTGGATCATTACAAGTTTGCAGAAACTATAGACTAGTCCTCAGTTTGGCTAAAATAGGAGGAAAGGAACAAAGGTCATCCTCTTGGGCCCTGGGTTTTTCTCGTGGCCAGTATATGTAAACACAGTTTTTGTTCTTGTGCTGTTGCAGTTTTTAAATACAGGCATACCACTGTGCTTATCTCTGCATCTATATAGGCATTTGTCATGCATGTTTTTTGACAAAATAGACAGAAAAAGGAATTGGAATTTTAGAGATGAAGAGTTGAGGCACTGAGAGATTATAAATTACTTGCACAAGCTCACAGGAAATCTGTGATCTGACTGGGAACTGCCCATAGGTCTTCTGAGTCCCAGTCTTATTCCCTTTTCTTCGGGTAAGCCCTCCTTTTCACAGAAGATAAAGGATTTGCCTGTTACCCCATTGCTTTTGAGTAAACCTTTCATTCTGTGACATAGCTACTTGGTTGCAGAGGAGCAGGTGTCTTGCTTTTTATCACATACACTACTTCCAAGGGCCTCAGCCTTCCATAGCTGGGAATGTATAGGCAAAAATTCCTTCTAAGGTTCAGGACTACAAGGAAAGCTGCTTTTTTTTTTTCATCTGTTATAATGACCTCTTTCTTTGTGACTTACTTTAGTATATTTCTGCATTATTATAACTGCTTTTTATGGGAAAAGGAGGAATCTCCTCCCAAGAAGTAGTACTAGACACCAGGCAAAGAGAATGAGTAGAATGATCAAGGGTAACTTACAGGATGTTGCTGCTTTTTTTTTTTTTTTTTTTTTTTTTTGCTCTAGACATGGCTAATTATTTAACTTGGATATTAGAAAGGGTAAGGCTTTTCTAAATTAGACTATTCTAAATCTAACAATACTGTTAATGGATTCAGAATCTGGTCGTAAGGGGATTGCGCTGTACAATATGCAGTCACCTGAATATTGTGGATTGCTGTACAGATGCACCACAATTTAAATTTGCAGTATGTGTCTGGTCCTTTATTCTTCAGTGTTAAATGCGCTATTATACTGTTTGTTTTAAACTGCATTGTGATATGGGCTGCCTCAAACAGCTGTCCATCAAGGAAGACTCCTTTGAATAGTGGAATTTGGGTAGAAAATACAGTGCGTGAATCAGAAAAAGTAAATAAGGTATTTGGGGCATGTTTTTTCTATTTGTTACTCGATTGAAAATGACATGGTTTCTGTAGTGGTCTCCAAAAATACATTCTTGACTCATGATTCTATTGCACAGGTGGCTTCTGGGGTCTCTGCCAACAGGTAGACAGAGAACAACATTTTAACCCTCTTTTTTTCTTTTTTTTTTTTAATGTAACAAAGCAGCCTTTCCCAAAGCTTAACAAAGATAGTATTAAATAATGATATCCTATCCCTATGTTGGAAAATTAATTCTTCTGTTGTGGTTTATCACTTCTAAAATTTTGCTAAATAACACAATGCTGCTCAGTAAAAGCAAGTTCTCTTAACTCTGAAATTGCTGAGAGTATCTGCATTATACTGCTTCTGCTTCTGCCTTCAACTACAATTTGTGCAGCATGCTGCCAGTGGTATCAAAGTGATTTTAGATTTTGAAAGACTAAAGTGTTTTTGAGCTGATCACTTGCCAAGATGTAAAGTTTTGGATACTCCTTTTCAACATTAGCTTTGTTCATTCATTCATTATTGGGGGATATAATTTTGACCATTAAAATTTTCAGTGTTTTCATATGTTTGTCCTGGAAGCTTTCAATCCAGACAGCAGCTCACTATCCATTTCTTTCCATGGAAGGAGTGAATTAAGGTAAAACTGTCTCACAACCTGTGAGACATCTCTGTTGCTTATGATATTTTATAAGGTACTTTTTGATCTGGCTGACGAAAGGCCCTCAGGAATTTAGTCCCTTATTTGAATGCTGAGTAGTGTAAATGCCATTACAAGCTCACGACCTCTGAATTCTAAAACTTCCCCATCTCATGATATAAATGTTTATTGCCTGAGGTATGTGGACTGGGAAACGATGTTTGGTCAGAGGCGTGTCACATTACTGCCAAGATAATGATCTTACCCTGAGTAAGAGTTATTCTGAAAGAAAAACAGTACCATTTTACAGGAACAATTTATTGGAGACCTTTAAAAAATAATTTTCTGGTGCTACCTACTCAGTCAGATGAGCTCAGATGCCTAGAATTAGGAGTCTTGTAGGATGAGAGTCTGTCTCAGTATTGAAGCAGGCAGGAATCCAAAGATAAACCTATCATAACAGTATTACCATCACTTTAAGAAAAAAACCCCTGGCAACCGCAGGGGGGAAAGAAGTAGAGCCTTTGATGTCCATTTGGGTTCATCGCTAAAGGGATATCTTTCAGCTGTTCTGTACAACTTTACAAGCAAACCAGTAGTTAGAATACATGGGTAGTGATGATTCAGCACTTCAGAGTTTACTTTTCCAGATTTTTCTTTTGTGTCTGAACATGGGTTGTAACTCATGTTCAAGTCTATTATTTCTAGCCTTGTGGAAGTATAGAATTAACCTTATGCTGTGAGTAAATTGCATGAACATCAGACTGAGATGATGCAGCGCGTGCTTCCTTGAGAAAGTCTGGGAAGACAAGTTTGGGGAATGTAATTACTGCTAGCGACAAAAGAAGTATTATTCAGAGGCTGAAACAGATAATCTCTTTGACTGTTGGTATTGCTTCATTTGAAATGGTTGAGTAACCCATGCCCACTAACCATCTTTTCTGGGTGCCATCTTTCTAAGGGTGCCTCACTCCATCCATGGGCCTGTTGGGCACAAAAGCCCTGCAGTGCTTTCTCCCCAGGAACTGTTACTTAGGCTGCATAGTGGACTGAGGCGTAGAAAAGTCCTAGTATCTGCTACCTCCTGTATGTGTCAATTTGCATAAGTCGTCAGTCTTTTCACCTTTTAGTGAGGATCTTGCACCTAAAAGTTCTTAATACTTAACTTTCTTTTTTTTGTTCTTTTTCATAATTGGTGCCCTTCCCCTTTCCTGAATTGTTGTGCTATGCCATGTTGTCTTGTCTCACTTAGATTACAAGCTGTAGGAGGCAGGTGTGAGGTGCTCTGTAAATATTGTGTGGTAGTTCATAGAAGTGGTATCAATTGTTGTTTGTCAGGAAACCGATCACTGCAGAACAGAGTTGCTTGTAAATGCCATCAGCAAGGTTTGGAGTCTGTTCTAGAGTCACCCTGTTCATGTCCCCCCTGTTCTGTTCATACCACATGCTCATTCAAAGCTTCAGCTCGGTTGAGCTCTTCCCTGTGGACATGCCCATAAAGACGCTCTCCCTTGCCATCTTTACTAGGTCTGTTTGCTTTGGTAACCTTTGGTGTTTTCCAGTTAAGTTCTGAACCTCTCGTTTTCCCAACCGTTCTCTCCATTGGTATATTTGGAAGTTGTCTATCTCTGGGAGTGTACTAACCAATAACCAGTGCATCCTGGTCCGGATAGGAAGGCCTTCCTGCCGGCACAATAGGATCTAGACTGCGCTGCTCGCTCTTTTGCAAAAGAATGCAGTCCAGTCATTCGTAGTGTACTTCTTGCAACACGCTGTCATGCTTTTCTAGGAATTGCTTTGTTTCTTAAATAGCAAGCTGCTTCTGCCCACTTCTGGCTTTATTCTACCTTTTGTGCACCCACACATTGTATTTTGACTTCAACACGTCAAACACATTAAGTTGTAAAACAAGTATCTTAATCACTGTTCCATCGCTAATCTTATGTTTTCAGAGATGAGGTACTAATTTCACAACCTCATAAAACTAAGCAAAGATACAGTAACAGCCTGCATGCTTATCAAATGTACTTCTTTAAAACCAGCATCCTGGTTTTGTTTTTGTTTTTAAGTTAAATAAACACTGATGTATTCAAATTATTAATTTACAGGGTTGCAGCAAAGATGACCAATAATGGATTAGCAGGACTGTAGGAAAAGAAGGGCAAATGCCAGCTTGGGTAATACCAGTTTCCTTTTGACGAAGCAAAAGTTTTTGAGCAGAGAAACCCAGCATGTGGCTAAAGCACCAGAGCTTAGTTGAGTGAATGCCCTGAAGAGCATGTAAGTCTCTGCCAATTGAATTGTGTGAATAAACAATATTTAAGGAAAAATCTACAAATCCTCAAACCTGTAGATTGGTAGTCAAAGATGCAGAAAGGCAGTAGGGGGACAGACTGAGTTATCGTTGAACAGCTGCCACAGGGTGGGATAATAGAGGAGACTTGATGTAAGAGAGGTAGGAGACAATCTAGAGAATTAAGCCTGAAATAATTGGAAGGGAAGCTAGTGTGAGAGTACAAGCATGTAGGAAGTAAAAACAAGGCAGCATATAGCTGAAGTGAAGTGCAAGAGAAGAAACAGTGAGAACAGGTGAGAAAAGTTGAGGAACAGGGGAGGAGTGATCCCCATTGCTGTTTGCACTCATAAAAAGACTACAAAAGATGAGATAGCAGCAAAGTCTAAGGGCAAAAACGGGGTCTCAGTAAAGTCACAGAAGCAGGAAAGTTTTTGCATGTGTATTTTAGTGTTATGTGATGGAAGCTGCAAGGGGAAAACTATTTGCCTCAACAGCTGGAGGAGTTCTGAAACAGCATCTTACCATGCTGAGAAAATGCCAACAGTGGTATGCAGGAGCGTGGCACACAAATGGACACCTGACATGGCTTTTGTCAAGCAGGAGAAAGTCAGAACTACACTTTTCTTGAAAAATGTTACTTTGCTGCCAGTAAATCCTCTCCATAAGTGAAATGATTTAGCTAGAGGTGGTGTCACATTGCTTTTTATGTTACCTTACTGCCTGTTAATCACACCTTAATATTCCAGCTTTCTCCATAATAGAAGATTTTTTTTATTAACTGTGATTTGTCAGGTGCTTGTTTTATAACACCTATTCCTGGTGCTCTCATCTTGCTACTGCTACTTGCTCTTTCAGTGGGAAAGGGCAATTCGGGGAAGATTTACTGAGGATGCAGCTGGGAATCTTTTAGCACCAGACTGCCATGTGCATTTCTTTGTCATTGACATGGTATGGCTGCTACGCAGCTCCCTTTGAAGAAAGGCGTTGTCTGCATCAGGGATCTTTGCTTTGACATTAGATAATGTAAAAAAAAATTTTTTTTTTCACCACAGTCTGAAAGCATGGTCTTCTCTAAGAATTTAGCATTGTTTTACTGGAACATTTGCTGTTGATGCTCAAGCTAGGAGCATGATCGTGGCAACAATATTCTACCTTTAAACATCTGGTGCAGAACATGCACCAAAGAGTGGAAGCTGAGTGTGTATTAATGTCAAGGCTATGTTTTTCACTCTTGGCATCCTCATTTTCTTTTACATTTGACCTCACTTTTCTTCTAGAACTATACAAAACGTGAAATAGGGAGAAGTCTTCAGTCGTGTAATACAGGATACAAAGGCAAGTACCAAGTCACACTTTCAGAAACCAAACTCCCATCACTAAGGAATGCAGTTCTTTGCTGTGCTACAGCGGTACAGTGGTGGTAATGGTAATGATAAAATGATACTGTTAAGGCAAATGGCGTTAACTCTGAAGAACTGGTTGGTTTCAGGTGGTCTTTGCAAGGTCTGGAGGTTGTGGGGAGGAAAGAAAAATCGTCTTCGTTAGTGTCCCCTTTTTTTACCCCTTATAGACTCCTACAGAATGGCTTTTAAAATGGACATAAACCACAAAACTCCACGTGAAGACCACCTGATTCAAAAGAATAAAAGGCAAAAAAGCTTAATGGCTCAGGTAGAAAAAACAATTATAATGTTTTCTTAACGTTTAAATGGAATTTCCTATATTTGGATTTGTGCCCCCTGCCACTTGTTCTCTCTGTTAGTGGATAGATGTCACTTAGAAGAGTCTGGGGTCCATATATCTTTGCACCCTCCATTCAGCTCTTTATAGACATCGATGAGATCCTCCTGAGCCTTCTCTTCTCCAGCCTGGACAGACCCAGCTCTCTCAGCTTTTCCTCATAGGAGAGATGCTCCAGTCCCTTCATCATCTTTGTGGCCCTTCGCTGGACTCTCCCCAGTATGTCCATGCCTCTCTCGTACTGGGGAGCCCAGAACTGACCCAGCACTCCAGCGGCAGCCTCTCCAGGGCTGAGCAGAGGGGAAGGATCACCTCCCTCCACCTGCTGGCAGCATTCCTCCCAGTGCTGCCCGGCAGGCTGTTGGCCTTCTCTGCAGCAGGTTGCTGGCTCATGGTCAACTTGGTGTCTGATAGAACTGGTAAATTGTGTTTTGCAAAGCTGCTTTCCAGCTTGTACAGGTGCATGGGGTTATTCCAGGTGCAGGACTTGCCATTTCCCTCTGTTGAACTGTGAGGTTTGCATTGATGCACTTCTCCGAGCTGTTGAGGTCCCTCTGAATGGCAGCACAACCCTCTGATCTACCAGTCACTCCTGCTTGTGTATTGTTTGCAGACTTGCTGAGGGAGCACTCTGTCCCGTCATCCAGCTGAAAATGTTAAATGGTGTGGGACCCAATATTTGAGTCTTAATTAAAGGTGTCTTAATCTTGAATTGAATGCTGCCCTAACATGGATTCCAAGTGTGAATATTATTAAGTAGGAAGAATATGGAGAACACATGCCAATATTGTCGAGATAAGCGAGAAGGCTCTTTTTCCTTGTTTATGATCTCTGTGCGGTTAATGGAGTCAGGAAGATTAGTATGACGGGTAGAACGGTAAGATTCTGCACTTAATTTGACATAACCTGTTCCTTTCAAGTTGTTCATAATACATCTTTGTCTAATAGTTAGAATGCTACTTCCACTGTAAACTTTTAACTTCCTACCGATTTTTTGGGGGGTATTTTCCTAGTATTTTCTCCTTTTGCTATGAGGTTTTTTTTCTAGATTTTTTTTTAAGCACTGATCTGTTTCAGTCCAGTAGTCTGGATTCAGGTAGCAGCCTCCTTTGGAACTATTTTGTTAGCACTTAACTTCTTGTATTATAATTTCTTTTCATTGTCTTTGATAGTTTTGTCAGTGGTGTCACCATATTTTATGTAATTCATGTGGTTTTTACCTTGAAATACAACCTGCAAATCACTTGCTTTTTGTGTAAGTAAAATAAGCTTTTATAACTGTGTCTGTATCAGCTAAAGGCTGTCTGGTTATCATGAATTGTGTATGGTATACTGTTTTCTTTGTACCTGGGAGCAAGGCTACGATGTTACGCTGATTCAGGAGCTTCGTGGGTACCAGAGAGCTAGTTTTAAAGAACTGATGTTTTCATGGGATGAAGAATAAACTGTAAGCAAAAGACAAGCAGAACATTAGCCCTTTAGAATAATAGGGAGATATAGAAGATTTATAGGAAATATACTCGCTCAAGGAATAGGCAGATCAAAATGCCTTCTAATAAAACTCCGTTATTGCAGTACTGTGAAGCTGTTTCTTTTCTCTTTCTTTTACAACAAATGGTAAATAAGAGTACAGAAATGTTGGGCACCTGAGTTTGGGACTGTGAGCAACACAGAAGAGAAAGGAAGGACATGAAAGGACAAAAGCTGTAATGCCATTCTGGGTCAGTATCTTCAATATTTGAATTCCAAGAGAGTTCTGCACTACTGTGTGCACCGTAAAGAGGGTGCTCGTTACATGTGGGATGAAAGTGGACTACTCCTGGGAGTCTGCAGACCAAACAAAGCATTACTGCCTCTAACACATGCCACTTAAGACTCTCATCCTAATATATATGGTGTAAGTCTTATCAAGAACTGTAACACTGAGGGACTGCAGCTGTTTTTCTTGCTCACATAATGAATGATGCTACAGGAGTGAGAAGCACCCCAGTTTGCTGACTCCATGTTGTGGATGCTTCCCCTGTGGGCTCTCTGCTTTCCTCCGGTGTTTAATTTTTTGCTTACAATGAGATCAGTGTTGTTTAATTCTATTCACTTGACACTGGAACTCCGTCTCCAGGTTCAGCAAGGCTAAATGTTGACCTAGTGCAGCTTGAAAAATAGTTTCGTATTAAAACTAATGCAGGTTGGACTTGCGTTAATCTCTAGTGATAATTGTATTTGCCAGCTGGGTGCCTCTTTCTGTTTGGCATAAGAGCCTTCATATTCAGTATCTTCTTGTTATTTTTTTCCTGATAATACCTTGACTTCTTTATGCTGGAGTTCCTCCCTGCAGGAAGGAGGCCAGCATTTCATCTCTAGAGTTTTATTTTAAAAATGTTGTTATGTCTTAAGGCATGGTGGGCTGCAGGCAGTGTTTAAACTGCCACTTGCCAAGTCACGTTTTGCTAATCATTTATACATTTAGGTCAGATAATAAAATTGCTACTGGAAGTTCTTACAGCTGCCAAAGAAAATCAAATGCAATTATCTCAATGACACCAATAAATACAGGCTCCTTAACCTGAGCTTTTAAAGGACACCAGCTATAAGCCCATATTCATAGCAGTCTAAAAGATAATTGCATTTTGGATAAGTCAAATGTCTGCTTTATATTTTAAAAACTGTAGTAGGAAAGCTTTGTTTGATCTTCAGCCTGAAAAGTCCTCATCAGATCATCTCGTATTTCCACCAAGGTAGTGAAAAACTATAATTCAGAGACTAAATTATAAGGAATTAAGAGGAAAAATAGGTTTGAAAGGATGAAACTTTAAACTTTTCTATACTGTACAGTCTTCTTTCAAATTTAAGTGTGGTACTGAAAGCTTGATAAAGTGCCCAAAAGGTCTGGATTTCTTCTGTGAGTGCAATTTCAGCTTAAATCTGTGTATATTATTGACAGAACCCTTATTCAATTAAAACAAAATTAATTCCTAGCTTTTGTTACACTTTTTGTCTCATTTTTAGTGCATTGTTCTAAGTGCAGTTTTGTTAAACTGCACCTTTGGTTTTACCAATTGAAAAAATTATCTGTACAAGTTCAATAGAAGGAACGTATTTTGACATCTTCCCAGACATCCCACTGAAAGCATGACATACCATAACCGTTCTAGAATACTGGTGCAAGTGATTGTATACTCAGTAGAAATGAATACTGTTCATCTTAAAGATGCTTGCTTTAAAGAGGTGAACAATTTTTAAAGGTCGTCAGAAATTTGAAACTGTTTGTTATGCCATGATTTGTAGTAAATGTGAGTTAGCAGTTAGTGTCTTCTCAATGTTTGCAAATATTTTGATAATTTCTACTACCAATTTATTATTTTGTTATTCTTTCTTTTTCTCCTTTTGAAGAGTGGTAGTATTTTAGCTTTTTCAGTCTTTTGGAATCTCATCTTGAATTTTCAGAAGTACTTGCTGGCAGCATTAGCATGATCTCAGCCAATTTTCCAAGTCCTTTACAGTGGTGTCTCCTAACCCTTTGATAGGTGCTCCATGTCCCATTAGGTGCAGTTCCTTTCCTCCTTTTTCTTCCCCAAAGACTTCTGCCACTGTCTCCTTGCCTCTCTCTTCTTGTCGTTCCTCTTCCTTTGTTACCAGCTCCGCGAAGCAATTGCAACCTCTTTGGCCCCACTCGTAGAGGGCCTGCTGACTGACAGCTGAAGAAGCGATACAAAGATGCTCAGCCTGACCAGAAGGACTTGACGTGACTGGTACGCAGTTCCTGGACCATGGTGCAGAGAGAGAGCTGCCTTAGCAGAGCAAGTGCAATTTTTAGTTGGGATCGTTTGCTTGAGCTTTGTGCTGTGTCTTACCTGCATGAGCTTAGTATAAATGCCCTGAGGTTCAACCAATCTGAAAACATCTCGTTGATCTGAGTAGTCTTTAACCCAAAACCACTCCAAGATCTTTCATTCCTTATGATAATCTTACTGTGTTAATCATCTAATCAAAGCAACTCTTTATTTTTTTTAACCAAGGCTGAAATAAAAAAGGAACTCATTAGCTCTGGGTGTCTTGATGTCACCCGTTATTAGCTTTAACCTCCCTTTTTACTAGTCAGAAATGTGCGTAGTAGCGCTTCCTTAAATTTCAGTTTAATCTAAAGTGTGACTTGGTTTATGGTGCCAAGAATTTTAGAAACAAATGAATAGCACCATTTCTATAACACATTGCTAGTAAATCCAGATTTCTTCTGTAAGGACAAAAATATACCTTTGAATACTTGGGGTTTGATAATTGTATTCTTTTAAGGTATCATCTTTCATTTATTTTAAAACACCAAATTACAGTATAAAGTAGATGAATAAGAAAAATTATAATACTGAACTGACATAGATGAAGTATTCATTTTAGATGAACTACTTTCCTCCACAAACACATTTGTTTGAAATGTTGAAAATCAAATTCACAATGATGTCTTATGTTCTGAATTAAAATGGAAACAAATTTGCCGTTCTGCAGATGCTGTTAGCCCTTTGCTCCCTCCCTTCTTCCCTCCCAACTACCTTCTCTAGCGCTGACCCTGCACATGTTTACATTCATTTACAATTACCAGTGATTGAGAAACTGAGTCATGTCTATTTGAGGTACATTTCTGTCTTGTACTTAAGTCAGTAAGTGAGAATGCTACGCATGTCTCTGCAACTCTCCTGTCAAATCTGGACTCTCTATTGATAATGTCAAGCAAAGACATGTCAAGCGATCAAGAAACTTGGAAGACCGTCATTGTTTAGAAGCAAATAATTGTCAGTGTAGCTCAGAGACTAGAGTTTACATAGAAATAAGCTCATGGATAACTGCAAACAGAAATTGATGGTAGCTAGCAAATTGTTTTCTTTGTTCCTCATCACAACCTATGAAAAAAATCATGGACTACTGAATGCTGTTAACCACAGTAGTAGTGATGAGCCATAAAAATTCATATAATAAAACCAACCCAGTTACATAAAACAGATACTTCTATCCTGTCTGCCTGCTCCCTAACCCCAAGTTTCCCTTCTTACTTCTAACTCTGTTACTAAAGCTTTACTAACTTACGCGGGCGTTCAGTTTTACGCTGCTTTGAACACAGGAGGGGGCTCTCCACGTGTGTTCTCCACATGGTCAACTATTGCTGGCTGTCCTATGCTTCATGGTTTTTTTTCCTAAAGCGAGCCAATGATTTTCACTTTAATTTTTCCCCATTTGTTCTGGCAATAGCCATGGGAATAATAAAGTGTGTGTACACACGTATATGTATTTTTATATATGTGTAATGGAAAAAACTGGAGAAACAGTAGTTAGCCAAACAACTTGTAAAAAGCCCACAGAAAATCGGTTCTGTGTAAAGATAGCGTAGCAGATGGTATAAACTGTGGTAGTATAGTTCAGCGGTCAGTCACCAGTAAAAAATGTAGAATCCACTTCCAATAGGCCCTAACATCTACGATGATCTTGTAGCTTTTTGCTCCTAAACAATTCTTCCCCAGTAGTCCCATATATATTAGTTTGCTTGGAGGTAAAACTGCCAGCTTATATCTCTTCTGTGCTGCTTCAGCTCATTTTCCACCAGCTAGCATTTTCAGGAATGACTGCTAGAGAAGGCCACTATTCCCGAATCTGCTAGGATCCTCAGAGGCTCCTCTGCTCCAAGCCACNTGCTACCTCTAAGTATAGTATGTACCTTAACCCATCAAGTACTTGGAGAAAATAAGGTTTGAGCGTGAGCTTCATGTTTTCTAACACAGAATCAATCCCAGTTTGAAGCCTGATGCTTGAATTACACCATTGAAAACTGCCACGATGTTGTAGAGCAAATGGCTTTGAGAGTATATTTTGACGTGGGTGGTCTCGTTTGCAACACAATAGTTTAAGATCAGCCATTGGCATATGTGTTTTTGTTCTAAATAATTCCCTAATCTTTTGGAAAGTAATTATCAGTCTTTCATGTTATGGGAGATTGTATTGGTGATGTAACTATATATAAACACAGACACATATAATACAGCTTTCTAGTTGTATATGTTGTTTCACTTTCTGTGATTCCCTAAAGTGAGAATCAACATTATTATTTCATAAAACATCCGACTGAATAATGTGTTATTTCTCTCTGTAGACATACCCATATGAAATAAAGCAGAAGTGAAATAGATCTAGATAATGTTTCTCTAAATAGCTTTATGAACTAGGCCCTAAATTTCACAGGACAGAGACTTGGCCTGCTGTTATATATGATGCTTCACAGATACATACTTTAGAGCATTATGCAAATTTTAAATACTGTGAACAAAACCATTTTTGAAAATAGAGAACTGGTAGAACATGCGTATTTCTTAACGAGTAATTGTTGCAGAAGACTGCAGCGTCCCTACTGTGATACTGTCCCTACAAGAGCAGGCAGGAGATTGAGAGTTACAGTCCAGGAGGTTTCCTGAGAACTTCAGGTAAACTGAAGATTGTAATTAAAGACAGAACAGTACATTTGTGTAGTAGATGGGGTGAAAGCATCAGAGTTCCACTAAGAAAGATTGTGCGTCTTCAGCCTGCCAGAGTTCTTTGAAAAAAGAAGTGGGTAAAGTACATAAAGGTTACCTGTCAGACAAAATGTTCTAGGATTTTCACAAAGCCTTTGATAAGATTCTTCATAGTAGTCTGCAAAGAAAATGAATAGCAACGGAGGAAGGAGCATAACTTAGGTATGGTTTAAACACTGTTTATGCTGAAAACAATCATAGAAGTAGCCTGCTTCTGAAACGGTAGGATCAGAGGTAATGAACGCTACTCAATCTGATGAAGAAGGGGGCTGCACAAGGGCAAAACTTCCTTATATGTGTAACTTCTGATTAGAAACAGCTGTTCAGAATGGTATGAAATTCCAGATTATAAATGTGACACTGTTAGATGCACCTACATTTGGGTAACTAGCTTAATGGGCAAGGCTTTTTGGACAGGAGGCTATCATTTGCTGTGGATATTTAGTGCAGGATGAAGTACTAAGGGACCAACTGTGTTTATGCGACTAAGTGCTAACAGAAAATAATTATATTGTCAGAATATTTTACTCGGTAAGGATGAGATATGAAAATATATTAATTCTACTAGAAGCAGTTGGTGCATTTAGTCATTTTACTTTAAAGAACCAGTGGAGGAGGAAATGCAGTTAACCATGACATGACTGACTTTCAGTGAATTATGAAAAAACTATTTTACAGGAAGGTTAAAGAATCATAGAACAGCCTAGGTTGAAAGGGACCTCGAAAGATTATCTGGTCTAACCTTTTGTGGGAAAGGGAGCCTAGATGAGATTATCTAGCACCCTGTCCAGTCACATCTTGAAAACCTCCAGCAATGGGGACTCTTCCACATCCTTGGGAGGTTGTTCCAGTGGTTGAAGACATGCTTTGGTGAGGTATTCAGGAAAATTAATTGATTGTATCTTTTTACCCTTTCTGAAAAATAATGAAACAAGCAGACAGTTGTAAAATTACGGAGTGCATTAAAAACCTATAAAACAGAATAATTATGTACTATAGTCATCCCGTGAAACTAATTAACTCTACAGGGCATTTAATCAAAAACCGAGGCTTGCCTTTCATTTTCTGTAAGTACTGCATACCTAGCAACAAATAAATCAAGATGACTCTCCATTACAGACTGCTTTAGGTATTCTTTTAAATCTGTGTAAGGTTGGTGGAAAAAATGCTATCAGAGCAGGAAAACGGTATTTTACTGTTCCTTTTCTCAGGTGGAAGTAACTAAGCAAGTTCATGATCAATGCAAATGCAGGCTGCATCTGTTTACAAGTTTGAGTAGGGACTTCTAGACTGCTAGTCTTTCAACATTGAGTTCAGTTGGTCATTTCACTGGGAACAACTGGATGCTGGAATGCTTCTAAAAGTTGACTCCCTATGTCCACATTTACCTTGTCTTGGTAGGTCATGAAATGATCCTTGTCGCTTCATAATCCAGAAGTCCCACATTGTTGTTGCAAAGGAACATACAGAGATGGTTATTTCCCTGTACATACGTACACATATAAATATTAACACAAGGTCTAATGCCTTCCTGAATTCGCATAGTTTGACTGCACTGTTGTGGATTTCGTGGAACGACCACTACCCGGCACTGGATCATGTTTGCCTGATGTACTGGCAGAGGTGCGAGGCTTGGATGGAAGGGCCTGAAACCTCCTCACTTTAAAGTGACCCAGAATGCATCCCTGCTAGGGAGCCTGCGTCGGTTGTGGAAAAGTGGCGAGGGAATCGAAGAGCGTACGTTCTTCTGTAATGCCCTGCCCATTTGTCCTGCCATACAAAAAGGCTGTATCTGTAGTCGTAAATGAAACGGGACCAGGATTCGGGCACAAGGATTGGCACTTTGGCCCACTCTGTTAAATTTGTGGGACGTTTCCTGATATGGTTTTGGGGCAGTTGAACTGGCATTCTCCCAGACAAGGCCTGGGCACCGTTCAGAGTTTGGCTCAAGCTAGGCACTATTCAGGACAGGCATTTGCCTTGGTTAGAAGAGTTTAGGTGAATAGATGGGAGTTGTGTGTGACAGCTGGTCTCGGGGCCAGAGGAAGGTTGTTGGCCCTGTTGTATTTAGTTCGTAGGTGTAAATGGAGATGTTTATAGTGTCAAATCCCTTTCATTTGTCCTTTTTCCTGCTGTCAGGTTTGTACAGCTCCACATCATGAGACTACATCCCTCGTTGTACGCTTTCCCTCCCCATTCTCCACAAAAGAGCTTTCATACTACAGTCATGGCTTTTTTTCTGCATTTGCTCTTGAGCGCATTTTAGGTGATTCTTTCCACCCTATTTCCCTAAGCTGCCATGTTTGCTGCTGCCTCCTTAAAATCTCAGTTATTTTATGTTATTTAATAAATGACTTAAAATTGTTACAATTTGAAAGAATGATTTAAAAAGCAAAGCACATGCGATCTCTCTCCTAGGTTCCTGACTTTTCTCCCCTCTCGCCGTACATGCACACACTCCAACATGGTTTTACTTTTGCTGTACTTTAGGTTCTAATTTCCGTAGGCAGGAAGCATCTGTGCCTTGTTCTGGACTTTTTTTTTTTTACCATCAGTAATTGGAAATGGTGATAGGAGCATCTTGCTTTTCAGAAGCTTCTGTTAACCTTTCTAAAGACATAATGCTACTGATGGCCACAGAGTTGTCCATACTTATTATTTATAGCTCGGATGAGCTAAGATCAGTTTCGTGTCAGAAGTAGGTAACAGAGAAACGGGATGTTAGAGAAGAGGTTCAAATGGTGCTACGTGCAAAAAACAGTCTTGCTGCTTCCAATTCACTCTTCTTCTAGAAATATCAAAGCTCTATTCTTTATTGCAGAAAATGAAAACAAAGGTTGAAAACAGAGAAGAAAATAAATTAAAGGTAATTTTGATTTAAATTACATCTTCAGAATTTGTAAATCATAGAGTAGGATGCCTGTAAGAGTATGCTTGTTTGCATTGACTGCCTGCAAGCCATTAGCAGAAGTTAAAAGCCACGCTCAAACTTCCTTGCAGATGGTGGCTGAAGAGAGTCTGTTCTGTTGGGTGTTTTCAGAGTGGCTGTAGAATACACACACACACAAAAGGAGAGTGAAGGAGCCTCGCCTTTTACATTGTTTGGGTTTCCTGGATTGTGAACACAGAGTTAATGTCAGTGTTTGCACATCAAAGGAATGGGCCAAAAGCTGTGGAGTTTACGCTTACTTAAAGCTGCTGGTGTGGTATTGGAGATCAGAGATTTCAGACTGTTCAATTTGACAGTGGGCAATGTGTGCAAGACACAATGCTGTCCACAGCGTATTTTTTTTTTTAGTAGTGCTTGTCCATGTGCCAGGAAGGCTGGGATGACAGGATTTAAAGGCGTTAAGGGCCTCTGGAATATAAACAAACCAGGAGGATACTCATGGCAGCTTGAGGGAGCAGAAAATCCAGTAAACTTAGCTATTGAAATATGTGCTTTTTTCTTAAGCTTTTTAGGTCTGTTGAAATATACATGCATGACATAATATATTTATGTAAGTAGTTTTCAACATTGCATCTGGCCATCTTAAAAATTCTTCCTTCTGAAGTCAGCTCAGGGCTCAGCGTAGGAACTGCTCAGTTCTGAACCCAGCTTCTATCAGTATTTGCTTTGGTCAAGTTATTCATGCGGAGTCAATTGGAACGCCCAACGTTCGACATCTTGTACCACTTTTAAAAGTCATCGCAAAAGCACAGATTTCTGAAAACGCAGTTACCCATTTTTGTTTACATGATCAAGTTTGTTACATACGGCTTGAAAATAGTCTTAAACACTGAAAATTGGAAAAAATACAGCCTAATCTTCTGTGGTTATGTTTCTACAGATACAGTTGTATTATACTGTATACCATTTGCTGCCTGGTAATATTATTTACGCCAAGATTTGCATAGCATCTGGAAGACTAAGCATGGCGTGAGTACTTAATTTATATCTGTCTGAACTGACTAGAATACTGACAAACCTGTATCCATACCGCTCCCAGGATGATTAGGGAGAGGGATGCACTTCTCGGACGTCTGTGCTGCATGTGGTAGTGGACCCAGAGAAGTGGCGTGAGAGCTGAGCAGCCGCTCAGGTGGTTTTGTCCTGGCAAGGAAAGGATGTGGTGTCTGTACACCCTTCTCTGCGTAGTTATCAGTTCCTACGTTCACTTTGGAGCCAAAGTCATGCTCCAAGGACATTTTTTGATTTGAAATGACTTGTTAGGACACCCTGAGTAGACTGAGAACTGAAGCTTTGAATAAAATCTTTGTGACAGCACCTGAAAGATAGAACAGGAAGTCCTAAAAATTGTCAAGTAATTTGAACAGGCTGCTGTAAAAGCTCTCAGTAATCTGTATTGCTCTGAGAAGACAAAAAGTAGTTAAATGGAAATGGACTGTTAATTCTTTACTTAACAAATGCCTTTTTGATTAAGATGAGAAAATAGATTTTTAAAAAGTTTTATTTTGAACTGTAAATATATTTGGTTTTGTTTTCTGTAATCACTGTGAACTTACCAGTTTCTTGGGATAGGAGTGGGAAGAAAATAATATTTTACTTGCAGCGTGTTGCTAAAATTAAGAACAAGCATATTTTATAAGTCTTGCGTTGCCAATCTGTCTTTTAGTATATTAAAGCACATTGGTGCTGATAATTTTTGTTCAAGTACAGGTAATGGACTAGGAAAAAATACAGTACATTGCATCGTGATTGATGATTGAAAAATACATGAAGAGATAATTCCCACCTGCGAAGCTGTCTGTCTGACAGTCAGTTGGCTTGGATGTTTCCCAACCCAGTTGAGGTCTGACTATGCCCTGTATCTGTTGCTCGTGTCTGGAGCGGCTGGCTTCTCTTTCAAGAACAGTAGAAGCAGTGAAGACAGACGACTCAAGTTCTGTGCTACCACAGTCCTATTAAAATGTCATGAATTTTGAGTATCTAGGAGACCAAGGGATGGCACATTACATTAGCCTGGAGAACGCCCTGCTGCTAAAAACACATTTTTCCTCAGAAGGAACGGTGTGGTGTTTCTCTGTAGTGCAAAGGTAAAGTAAGGTTCTTTTCTCTGTAAGTTGAACAGGGAAATATCTATGTTTTTGCCTCGTCTATTACAAAGAATGTGAAGACTGTTTTAAACCTGCTTTCACTTGGCACATGCAACACAATTCGGAGCACTGGAAGGAAATAGATGTAACTGGGAAGAGTTCATCTTGTGCTCAATATAGCTTGAGTTTCTAGCCCCAGAAAGAGGGATAAGGAATTTCTGAATCTAATGGTTCCCATCTAAGGATTGGAGCTGAGGTGCTGCCCAAAGTTGTCACCTTGTGTACAAGAGGGATATAGCTCTCTAATATAATTTAGGAAAGAAAAATGAACTGAAATCGTCACGCTCTTAGGGGCATGCTGCTGCTTTACAGAAGAGTGCTTAAAAGGACTGCCCTGCAATATATCTTAAGATTAATTGAAGTACTAGGGAACTGAGTGGGAATTTGTCTGTGGGTTTTAATATCCCAAAGTAAATGTTACTAATCAAAAGCTTCAGCTTGATTATGAGGACTTCTAGATGAGATAATTTTGAAACCCTGAGCAGGAATCAGGCTGAAAACAGTAATGTTGGAAAGACATCTTCTTTCTGAAGTATTTTACTTTGTATCGCAAAAGAAATGTGGTGTTATTTTTTGAATCGTTAAGTATTTAAATAAATTGGAAACCCCCCAGATTGTTAAAACTTTCAATAACTGACAACTCAAAGAGGTGACTAACAGACCTTCATCGAACTCTGAACAGTCTGTCAGTGCAGCATGGCCTGTCCGGACTCTGCCTGCCTCTACATGGGGTAACTGTAATCCTCTACCACTGTTCTCTCATTTCTGTGCTTTTCAGCCAATATTTCGTTATGTTTTGTGTGTCACTAGATGCGTTTAAGCTGTTTTTTTCTTTCTTCTGAATAGTAGGGCCTGGAAATAATTTAGGCTCAAGAAAGCCCACCAGTATAATACTTTCAGGTGCTGGGACAGTCTGCAAAGTGGGGATGACACGTTCACATTCTGCCTTGCAGAATGAGTTGTTTGGGGTGATGTTCGTCCTTCTATGTGTAACATTTGGGTGCAGTTCAGTTCTTTACCAAGGCACCTACATTTACGGATCTATATGCAAGATAAGCTCTAGGCTCTCGTTACCGTTGATGGAGATCTAGTGAATGCCATCTGTGGAACGGGGAGAGGTTCAGCTGAACGTCTGCTTCACGAAGCTGAGCTATTTTCTTGGCTCGGTTATCTGTTGGGACTGGTTCATTTATCTGAACATGGTCCAGTGCCGTTTTAGATGTCCTGTGGCGTCGGAGGCATCGCTAGACCTGACAGGGACAGGTATGACACAGGGCCTATGGGAGACCTGGACCCTTCCAGAGTGGCAGCTGGAGGCTAGCCAGGGGATCTGGCATCTGGGGTGGTAGTAATTAGCTGTACTTGGGTAACTGAATCAAATCCTTACATCTTCAGTAGACATCAAAATTCAGGTGTCTTGGTCTGAAGCTGAACTCCACTCAGATCTGTGACATCGGTGGAAGGCTTGCAAGTAAGGCATGGAAACCTAGAGGAGATTTACATTCTGCTGCATTGGCAGCTTCAGGACAGGTGACTGGTCCTTCCATATCTCACGTTGCGCTAGTTACTTAACTTTAAGCAACTGAAGGAAGGGCGGAGTATGTACTATGGTGTAACTTTATCTGAGTTATAATAAAAAGAAATAGTAATATAAGGAAAATCAGTGACATCAGTTAAATGTGATGTGGTTATTCCAGACAAGGGAAGTCTTTGTGACCAAACTGTCTGAAATCTGAACAAGAGGGGAGTATCGATGCTATTTTGTATTCCAGAATTATATAATTCTGCCCACAAATAAAATGTTTATACAGCGTGGTTTACTTTTAAATTTTATCTTCCATCTGAGACTGAATTTGTAATTGTGGTTACCGGGATTTTTGAGCTTTATTTCATGTAAAATCTACTTTAAAACCTATATTGTGAAATCTGTATTAAAATTTTTGAAAATAATGTTTAATTTGCCTATTGAATAATACATGAGACTTTGTTTCAAAAAATTATCGTGTATACTTGCTAATAATATATGGGGATATAAGGAAGGGTGGGGGGTTCTATTTTAACAAATACCATATGCGACTTGAGTTCCTGCAGGATATTGACATACCTGATAACCAGTATGTATTAAGGGAGAAACTAGCAGGAAAGGAAACAGTGGAAAAGATAAAATTCCCAGGATAAACAGCTTCAAATGAATTAAGATAGCAGTGTCTGCAGTATCATTTTGGAAGTAATTACTTATTTGGCTCTATCCAGGCTGGTATGCTTTATATTCCCAGGGCTGGCAGCCTAGGAGCTAAGGGGATCCTAAACCTTGAAGTGATACCTTAGGTAAACAGAAGAGTTGGTGTATTAAAACATTGCAAGTAACTGGCTTGTATAAACCCAGTGCGTTGGCAGGACAGGGTGGCCATCCTTACAGCAATAATCAGCTGCCTTGCACTGTTGGTAGGAAGTTTAAGAGTAGGAAAAGAATCATGCATTGAAGTGTTTTCTTGCCCTGTTTTTTCAGTCTTTGCTTCCTGGATGTTCAGTCTTTGGATAAAAGAATATTTTTCGCTTTTTGTGTTGTTGAAGATTCTATAGATAAGTTCTAATGAAAGGGGTATTTGGGTCATGAGCAAAATTGTTAGCTAGTAATTTTATTAACTATTCAAATTATTAAAGTTAGTTTCAGAAAAAGCAGTTTTATGGCACTATGAAGTAACTAAGTGCAGGATAACCACAAGCCTTTTAACACTCAAGTACGAGAACAAAATTATCTAACTTTGGCTGCTTTTGTAGTCTAATAGGTTAAACTTGAATTTCTGTGTTGGGAGATTTGTTTTTTAAAATGCTGCAGAGAACTAAGCATATTCATGCATGTATTCAAGCTGTGCATAATATCTGTCCGTTTTATTAAGTTTCTTTGTTGGAGGCTCTGGAATTTTTGAAATTGGCCATCAAAGAGTGATGGCACCATCTGTAGTGCCAGACTGAAGCTTTATAATTATGATCTACGTTGAAGTCTTGTGGAAAAACTGATGTTCAGTGCCGAAACAAATGCATCAACTGAGCATTGTATCCATATGGTATCAGCAGTTTTTTTAAACGTACTAATAAAACGTCATTACTGAGTTCTGACCTTTAACTTATCAGTAACTCTGTTTAAGAGTGATCCTCAGACCTTAAGCGCAGAGCAGACTGTTAGTATTGTAAGAGAATTCAGCAGAACGCTTACTGTATAAGCGGGTTTGAAAAATGGTTGATTTGTGTGACATTAGCATAATTTGCCTGACCTTAAATCTCAGAAGTACATGGAGAACTTTGGTGGACCCTAGTGTGGCAAGAACCTCTTACTTCATCAGCAGCCTTTATAGAAATACCTGAAATACTAAACATAACAGTACATTACGTTTAAGCACGTTCAGATATACAGCAGTCTTTAAAGAGACCAAAACTGTCATGCTTATTACTAGTTACCATTATAAGTACGGCCAAAAATATGTGAAAGCTGCCCTTCCTTTTTAAAACACTTTTGGTAGTTCAAATGATAACAGAAGAAAAATCTTCTTTAACATTCTCTTCTTCAGCTAGTTCCTGGCCTATGTTTCAAAAGTAC
>VYZV01035237.1:549610-593464 GCA_013401275.1 Pandion haliaetus | reverse complement strand
GTTGTGACTATGAAAAAAAAAAATCATGTCATAGTTGTGATGGCTCTCGTACAGGGTTAGGGGGGGAAGCATTGTGCCTAATAAGTCTCCTGAAATTTATCACAAAATGTAAAGTGACGTAACGTGTAGTTTAACTCTTATACTTTAGTCTTCCTTTTATATTGATCAGTCTGGGTAAAATGACAACTTCATTGAACAGTTGAATTTAAGGATAGCATCATGATGTGTACGTGGTGATGTATATTTGAGAAATATTTGGATGTGCTTATTGGAGACCAAGGAGGGAAGATTGGTGGTGGGAGATTATGATGCCAGGATTGGAACGACGGAGGAGGGAAGAGGTCAAAGAGAGAAGAGTTTTTGATCACATGAAGTTCGGAGGGGAGGCTGGAAGGAAGCAGTATGGCAAACATGGAGCAGGAGGAAAGCCTCTGCCTGGGAACTTCTGAAACTGCGCGTCTCGGTGTTCATCATCAGGTTTTTTTTGTGGCGCCTCTTTCGTGTTCCTCCTCAAGGTTGACTCAGACGTGCTGTATCCGAACACATGAGCAGTGCTGATTGCAGACAGTTTGGTCAAGTTTTTTGATGATGCTCAGTGTGTTACCACTAAAATTTGGAAAGTAAATTGCTTAAGTTGGTCATCGTAAAATAAAAACACCAGCTGTATTTGTACAAAGCAGTTCAGCTCTTAATCTCATCTGAACTATTGGGAATTTGAAGGTGCCTCTTCATAGCATTCGTGAGGTTTGCAAAGGGTGAAACAAAAAAGATACAAATTGAAAAGGGTTGTGGAGAAGCACAGAGTGATTACAGTGAATTTGGTATTCTGATAGTGTGGACAGGTATTTACTTTATGTCACTGATTTAATACAAAGCAGTATTAAGCTTTTTAATAAGACAAAAGTAGCCATGGATAAGCCTCATTGAAATTCATAGCCGGATCTAATTATTTTCTTAAATTAAAAATGAGAATGGAAATTAAAATCAGATTTTAAATTCTGCAGGCAAAACAGTTAGGGAGTCTAAATTAGATTTCATTGCTATTTGGACAACAAAGAGGCGTAGCCTCTTCATAAGATGGTGTTTTTATTTTGAGCTCTTTTTGACCCTCACTTTCACGTATTTTGAAATCCACAGAAATGCTAGAAAGGAGAGGTATGTGAAAAATAGCCATACTTCATTTACCATTCCGTTGTTACGGCATCAGGAGTCTGTAACAATTGCAAAACTGATGTTTTCATTGAGATCGAATTCCGGAAATCCTGTTTTGTCTTTGTGTTTGATGTCAAAAAATAGGCCGGAAAACCTTAGGGCAGGCTTTCATCTTAAAATACAGGGGGTTCTTCTCAACCCTTGACTTACCCATTCATTGCTGCAATTTTGGTCAGCTTTCCCAATGGCATCAAAAGGCTGTGGTAATGAATGTAGGACAGTCTTTACAGATGTATATCTCATTATTAAAATTTGTTAGCCTGAAAGTTAATACAAATAGAATATATTCCAGTAAATAAAATGCAGTTGTAATTGGCAAATGTTTAATAGTTGTCACAACAGAAGTGGAAATTGCTTTATAATCATATATTTAACTTCTTGGGGATGAAGAAGTTTATTCATATTTAATCCATAAGGGAAAGCATTCATGAGTTTTTCCTAAAATATTGAGCCAGTCACTGACTCTTCAGGTAAAGGTTCTCAGTATCTGCTTCTATTAACTCACATTTTCTAAATAAAAGGTGGATTGTACATACCGCTGAGGCCTATTGCTTGTTGTTGACACATTTAACAAGTGTATCAATATATGTAATTCAGTGTTTCCAAATACCTTGAAATATAGCATAATTTTTCTTTAGCATTCTTAATACTACTGATACACTGAAGTAGTGCTCAGATTTAACTTCGATATGTTACACAAGACTGCTTTATATTATTTAAATCTCTGAAATCCTATTAGTGCCAAGAGGAAATGCCTCAGAGCCAATTTGGTTTTCAATGCAAGCAAAATGCAGGCATCCTACTTGGAACAAATTATCCTTTGAATGCTTATCATTGTAAAGATAGATTACAAGAAAGACATAATTTTTCAGAGTTTTACAGGAAAGAATGGGAAGGAACTGAGCTAGCCATAAGATGATAGCAATTGCATAACTGTTTTCTACTTTGTAAGTGTTACTGCTGTGGGAGAAATATTAGTGGCTTGGTCATGGACCCTTAAGAATTAATAGTTGAATTAAAGAAATTATAATAGCTAGGTTTTTCTGTGAAAAAAGATCGCTCCTTAAATAGTAAACTGGAAGCATCTTGACATTACATTGGTGCTCTCGTGACCTGCGTAGAGAAACAGTACTGGTATTACCAACACATTAATCTTTATACTATCTGACCTTAAACCATTTACCAAATCTAGAAGTAGCATAGCATGAACGGCACTGTGTAACGTACAGAAACGTTAAATTTGTCCCTCTGACGCATCCTCTTCCCAATTCACCTGAACTTACACATTGAAATAAGTTGCATTCTCAGACCAGTAATGCTGTGAACACGTTGTGAGGCTTTATATTTCCATGGGACTGTGGCATCTAACTGTAGGATTGTGCAGTCTTGTTGTCTTGAACAAGAAGGACAAACAGAATAGAATGGGAAGGGGAACCTGAAGCTTCAGGCCTTTTTCTTCATTTCAGATGGGCTGGGTGGGGAAAGAGATCCATTAAAGTACATTGCGCCAGGGGAGGTGTAGATTGGATATTAGGAGANGTGGTGGAGTCACTGTCCCTGGGTGTATTTAAAAGACGTGGTGCTTAGGGACGTGGTTTAGTGGTGGACTTGGCAGTGTTGGGTTTATGGTGGGACTTGATGATCTTAAAGGTCTTTTCAACCTAAATGACTCTATGATTAGGGCAGCTTGCTTTCGTTTTGTATGTCCTTAATCACAAGTATCTTACCCCTTTAGGCTTTATTCTTTAAAAGATATGGTTGTCAGTAGTTTTAACTATATCAGTCACCATCGTCAACCCGTCTGCACTGTGCCTCTCACTAAATATATATGTATCAATTACCATTCATTCGGAAGGCTTATAGCATTCCCTTCACTCAACCTCAGTAATTCTATTAGCTTCCCAAACTCTTTAATACTCCTGTTGTTGGTGTTAAAAGGCAATTCTTCATTATGGAATGCAATTTGGAAAAATTACATTAATTTCCTTAAATATTTGTATTGGTGTGATTAGCTGAAGAGGATGATATATAGGCCTTAGTCTGCTGAGGCTGTGTGCGTGCTTAAGTTAATGAATTGGAATAGAGAGTCAGTTATGAGAAAGAATCTAAAAGGTGCTATTTGTCCATAAGTTGCGACATGAGTTGTAAAACCTAATCTAGTAAAAGGAAGGTGCTTGGCAGGCTGAGGGTGATCTGTGATCACAGGGAATCTTGGGCAATTAGTCATTTCCGTGGTGGAAGGATATCAAATGTGCTGCGCTTTAGATTAGGCAGTCTGTTCATTCCTTTCTTGATTACCTGATGTGGAAGCGAGTTGTCCCAGTTCATCAGTGTGAAGAGGTGAGCTCTGCATGGTCTGTATCTGGATTTTAATTTCAGTTAAGGTCTTGGAATCCATCATTAAACCCTGCTTTTATCATGCAGAATGCAGTGGTGCTCTAGTACAAGAGCTTACGCATGCCGTGGTTGCAGTAGCATAGGTTGTGACTATTATTCCTGCATATGCTGGGTGAGTTGTTTGGCCCCTGCTGCTTTATTTAGCATAGATAACAGTGACCAGTTATGCTGAAAGCTTTTTTTGTCAACAAAATCACAAGGAAATCACTTTTTAATGAGGCAGTGGGATGTTCATGCACGAGTTGGGCTTGGATAGCATATGATTGAGCTATCATTTAACATTCCTTGAAAACTTGGAAATAAAATAAACGTACAAAAAACTAAGAGTAGTTTTGGGAGTAATTTGTTTGGAGCAACTTTTGTGGTCAAGTGAGAGTCAGAACAATTTCAAAAGAAAATATTTGGGTTTTTTTCCCTTTATTGAGTATCTTGCAGTTTCTATAGAAACTTCATTCTATGCCCTAGCTCTAGCTGACTTGCACATTCTTAGTTAGAGGAGGGATGTTTAAAAAATAGTGCCTACTAGGTCTGTGTTGTTTCTTGGATTATTTCAGAGTGACTGTTGCCAGAGGATGTGTTTAAATTAGAGCAACGTTTATTAAAACTTCAAAATTACCTGTGTGTAGTCTATAGTTCCGTTAATGCAATAGTTCTAGTAATGGTAATACAATAGATCTCCTTGTTACAAGAAAAGATACAAGGCTTATTTTTATTCTGACGTTTGATGACATGGGTTTGAGGTACCTGGATGTCTAATATACAGGGAATCTAATGTAATGATTTTAAATATAGGGAGAATAGCTCTTTATGGTGGCATGATTATGGAGCTCTACCCAAGAAAGCCCTCTAGTCCTTATTCTCTTTACTGATCTCTTTGTTTTTCCTTATACAGTCATTATAGTGGTGGGGTTTTTTTAGTAGAAAAGCTTTTGAGGAAAAAAAACCCCTAATCTTCAGGAGTTCTAGAAAGGATTCACCATTTTGCCTGTTACGTGAAATGCATTTCATACCATACTCTTTGTGTAATTGCCATAAGCAATCCCTATGCAGTTGACCGGCCTACAAAGAATAGCACTCTTCTTGCTTCATTTAGAGGGAAATTACGTAATGCCGCGCAGTGACTTCAGCCGAAGACATTAAAAACCACCTGCTGCTGTTCCAAAGTAGCTTCTTCTCAGACTTAGTGGGTGTTTATTTGCATCCCTTCAGACTGAAGAGGAAGTTAATCAATGGGTGAGGCTGGCTGCCTGAAAACCTCCCACGTCCCACATGGCAATTTGGTTCACCTCCTTCCCTAGCCCTGCCCGACTGTAGTACGGGGCACGTCCCTGCTAAGTCCGAACACTTTCTGCCAGTGTTACTCCACTCATCCATAAATGCTCGGAAGAATTATGTTAAAGATGGTTACCGCTGCTGTCGTACCCCAGAATTGTATCCTGTGGGGGTGCATGGAGTTAACTTGGATGCTCGGGAGCGAGCAGTGGGCACTGAAATTCAGTGGATCAGATCTGTCTTGCTCTTGGCAGCGTATGAATAGAAAAAGAGGGTTGTCTCGCTTGTGTGGACTACCCATCTCTGCAAGTATTCCATCGCACGTGCTGCTTTCCACTGACTAGAGAGGAGACTTTGCTGCCTATTCTAGGACATTCACTTCCAAACCTGCTTGCCCAAAGCTTAGGGAAAGCAAGGCAGCCTACATTTAAAGTGGATCCTATTCCAGGATTCCCAATTCTTATGCGAGTGCTGTAATTACTGAGATGTTAACTGGAACAGTAATTGCTTTTACTACACACACTTTCTTTTGCCTATCTAGCCTTCCGCAACTGTGAAGAGTTAACCCACACCCGTATTCCAGGCTTAGTTTTGAAATGTGTAGATCTTTGACTTTTACTTCCTGTGTAGTTAACGACTGCTTTAATGTCTTCAGAGTGTGAAGGCTGCTACGTTGTCCAGGGTGGACAGCTTAAGAAGTGTTGACTTCTGGGCATTGCTTTGTGGTAATGCTGCATTCATAGTAGCGCAGTAATTGGTAAAGCTGCAAATGCCTGCAGAGCCAGCGGCAGAGCACTGTTCTAGGTTTGGCAATAGCATTATCGGAGCCTGAAACACTTAGCCAGGCTACCTCACAATTTTATCTAATAGTTACTGCTACACTTCTTCATCTGATTAAGTACAAAATAGTAATAGTAATAACCACAGAAAATATAGGGAAATAAATACTACTTTCAGACTTTCGTGAGAAAAATTAACTTCTAAACCTTTCATAACTGTATTGCTATTAGTCTTTTATGCTTAAATCTGTTTGCCTTCATTAAATTCCCATGACCACTTGAAATTACATTTATTAGTTGTGCACAGTGAGAAATACTTTTGTTTCTTGATCGCCCTTCTTCCTCTGTTACTTATTCTGCCCCTCAGGAAGGAACACTACCAGATTCACTACATTTTAATAATTTTTCTTTGGAGAGTGTTTTTGTATGTTGTAAATATGCAGTTGTGAATTTTTTAAAAAATGCTACGAAGCTTCCAGGATAGTTCTGTCAGTAGAAGGTGAGCACTGGAGGTAGTTCAGCGTGAGGACTGCCTGCGGGCAGGTCTCCTGGAGGAGAGCGCCGGGCAGCCGGGGCCGGGAGCCAGGGATGGGAGAGGGGCAGTGCCCTGGTGCCGTCTGTTGCTGCAGAAAGTTTGGGAGCCGCTATTACTTCAGCCTATCAAGCTGGTAAAGCTAGTTTAAACGCCTCTCTAAATGAGCACCCAAAGATGCTATTTTATTGTTCAGTTTGTTTTTACTGAATTCTTAGAGGTTCCAACTTTCTGCCTTCTTTCCTTATGGAACAGCTGTCTTCTGTCTTCATACACATTGCTGTTTGAAGTTGGTACTTCTCAAGTGCATATTTTATGAATGTGTTGCTTTAGATATGTAAAGATACGTAAACCAGTGTTAACTTCATTCCCAGTCCAATGATGGTACATGCAATATATTGTCTTACAGCAAGCCCTGTGCAACTTTCGGCTAAACAAAAACGTCTGAGCAGCATAAAATACTAAAAATATGTTGCATTACGGAAAAACGAGGCTCTTTGGAAAGTCACATCCTCTGTATCACCATGCCCTACGCTCAATCAGCTGTGTTGTTACAAGATTTCCTTCAGTGTCCGGACTGATCTTGAAAATGCCAGGTGATGGAAACCGCACAACCTGTTCCCCTGGATAATCTATGCCACTGCTGTCTGGGGGAAATATTTACTCTCTAGTGGTAGTTTTTGCAGATGCCTCTCCTGTAGATTAAACTACTGTTATTTCTTCACTCGGTTATTCCTCCTTAGCTCTGCACCTTTGATTCCTTACATTCAGTCCCCTCAGTGCAGCTTGGAGAGCAGTTCAGTAAATTATTCCTGCAAACCCCGGGTGTGTACTGGTCAGCTTAGTTTTTCCAGCTTTATGTGTGATACTGGTGTATGTACTCTCTGGCTGTGAACTTAAAAACATGGTCGGGCATGTGTATTTTCATTTGAATGTCTGCTGATGAAAATGTTCTATTGCAAATATCAGTCCAAAATTATGTGGATTAGCGACACTCTTGGGAGGATTTCATGTCCATAAAATAAACTGGTACTTTGTGATATATATGATCTTTCTCCCAGAAGTTTTAAGTAATTTTAAATGAATTTCCAATTAATTGCAGCATGATGAAATTCCAGTGTGGTGTATATAAAAATGAACTTGACAGCATCCTTGAAAATTCAGTCCAGTGCTGTTCCTGATCAGTGATGGCTCAAATGCTTTTTAGCTGATGAGAATCTCAACAGGCGCTGGTGCGGTAGAGACGTGGATGCGTGCATCTGCGTGGAGTGTGAGAGGAAAGAGTAAGCAGAACAAGAACAGCACAGGATTTGCATTATCCATATGATCCTAACAAAATGAGGACATTTAGTTGTTACAAATCAGAAGACAGAAGACGGCCATCCCCTTGTAAATGACTTTGTACCTGTCTCCCATATGTCCCTTTTCACACTCAGCCTCAGACTGGCAGCGTGCGCATTGCTGGAAGCCGGAGCGTGAGTTCCTGTGCAGGTGCTGGGTCCTGCCCGCTGCAGTGGGCCGGCACCGGTCTGGCAGGTCCTCCAGCTCCAGTGTGCTGCGGTGCCAGGCTCGGTGCTAGCGTGTGCCTCTTGGGAAAGAGGGAAACGACTTGGAAGGGTTCTACTGGGGGTTACAGGGTTGTGAAGGTGGACTGTCCAAGCAATAAAATCCGACCCTACTTCTGACTGTTATGCAGCAAACTCTTTGTGGGCATAGCTTAAAGCTGCTAGTTATTTCTGTTTCTCACCTTATATTTTGCCACGTTACTCCACTGTTGTAACAGTAGCATGCTCTTTCAAACATCTAAAAAGCACCTGGTTAGAATTTATTTTTATTTCTTCCATGCGGTGTTCCATCATATGTTCTAAAAGCTGTCTCCAGGAGGAAACAGAGAGATCCTCTCCTATTTACATAATTTCACATGGGTAATCAGAAAGAACACACTGTGTAGGAGGATCCACGAATTAGAATGTATTGTTGCTTTAATTAATGCTTTAATGATCTAATCAAAATATAACCACCACTTATTTTTACTCCAGTTGTAACAATGCTAACAGAATGAAAATAATACCATTTCTCTCGAGGTTCATTAGTAATACAGTGAAATCAATAGCTGCGAATACCTTCTCCTTTCTTCTGATTTCTCACCTTTCTGATAATTTATAATCCTAGGTCAAGGGCCAGGATGGTTTAGTGAGTTGTCAGCATTCCAGTTCTTCACCAGCAGTACAGTGTCAATGGTGGTGGAGGCTTTCCTCCCTGATAGTGAGTTTGCTCAGGGTTATGTTTATCTATTTCAACCCCGTATTTGGTAATGCATTTTATAGTTTTTGCTTTTCTGTTTATTTGTAGGGCTTCTTATAGCATGATTGCTCAGGTTTGTTAGTCTTTTCCCTATGTGGTATTATCTCTTTTGGCGAAGGAGAAACACACAAGTGGAAAGCTGAGGAAAAGTTAAGCTTAAAAAGAGTTAGGTGATAACCAGCACGACTTATACAAGCTCAAAAGTACGGAGTAGATGCCTGACCTTTGGGTACTCTTGCTCTTTTAGCTAGGAGAAGCTAGACAAGACTTACCTGATCTTAGAGCAAGTTGCAGCAAAAGTTTCTCAAATAATTTTTGCAGATACAGCTAAGATCAGGCTAAAGTAAGTTCCAGACCAGAGAAGGCAGTTCAGGCTTCTGGCCTGGTATGACTGGTTGTTGTTATGAAATGGAAGGCCTGTTGCTACCATGTGGCAGAACCAGATTTCCTGATCCACTGGGCTACGCTGCTGCCGGGCTGTGATGTTAAAGCGGACCTATTCAGAAGGTTGCCATTGGAGTGGACAAATTTGTCCTTGGGTTACCTTAATAGTGTTATTTCAGAGATACTTTACTCTTTTTCTGTAGTTAAAATTAATAGAGCAACCTGTAAAATACGTACTTACTTTCTAGCTATATAATTCTACATATTATCTATTATAATTCACTTTAATAATTAAAAATACGTATTGTTTCATGAATTGTTACCAACTATTATATATTGTTACATACCATTGTTATGATTACACAGAGTATAAATTAGTCTGGGGAAGCAGAACAACTCCTTCTTCATTAGAACCAATAAAACATCACTTCAACATCTTCCATCATATCTGTACGTGCTTGTGACTCCCTTTTGCTCCCCACGTGTCTTTTTAGTGTCAGGAAAGCCGAAGCGTGAAAAACGAGGGGGGAGCATGTGCGAGTCAGAAGAGCGTGGGGACAACTTGAGTGGGAATTCGAAAGAAGCCAAAAGCACGTGTTGGTTGAAGCTGGAAGACGCGTGCTGGATAGAAATGGCCAGGCGACCTGTTCCAGGGTGCCGGACCCTTTGGCTGTATTCCTCTTTGAGGGCTCTCTTCTCCAGTCTCGCCAACCAGCTCCCCGTCTGCGCCGTTCGATCGCTGTGGTGCTGTCCTCCGTCTTTCGTCTTTCTGCTGCCTCATCTGCCTCCTGGCTTTTGCAGCAAGCCAACTCGTAACTGTGCCCTGTGGAGCCACAATAAGTGCGTAATGAGTAACTTGAAAACAAATGTCTTCAAAAATGGCTTTCATTTGAGGTGGCAGATGCTTTATTCATTAATTGTGTCCGTGTTTCATGATGTTGTTAAAACATGGAGAACCTCAATAGTCTATTTCCGTAATTCAGATTGAAGGGATTACATCTAAGACTGCCTTTAGAAGTACTCATCTAAGCCTGTTTGCCTACTGATGTTGTTTGTTAATAGTGACCATATGGCTGTCATCTCTATTATCCTTAATTTACTGAAAAGTCCTAGGATTTTCCTATCTCCCATCCTTGTGTTTTGATATCTTTTTATCTTTATTGTGGCACGTGTTTGCATTTAATTAAATTTCTTCTTCAAATATTTTTTTCTCCTTGTTAATAAACCTCCCACTGTTATTCTGCTTATTTTACTTTGCCATTTACTTGAAGGTCCTGTATTTTTCGCACAAGTGTTTCTTCAGAACTCTTGCTATCAGTGAAAGATACGCTCAAACAAATGAAGGTGATTCTGGTTGTATATGTAAGCAGTGTGTGTAAGTATTTGCTGATAAACCCTGAAGAACTGATTTAAAATCAGTGAGATGACACATTTCTGTGACTCATATAATGATACATACACCTGAGATGATCAGATTCATAATAAACATATTTGAGTTTAAGCATTAGGTTGCATCGGGCAGTCAAAAGATTTCAAAATACATTATTCAACAATGCATGTATTCATTATGAAAAATGGCATATTGATGTTTGTAAGAAATATTTATAATACCACACTATAAAGAATTCATCATCAGGCAATCAGGGCAGATTAGTAGCTGAGGAGTACATAAAAATAGCAATGCAATTTATTTTAACCTTATCACAATAAACATAAGTAAACGCTTTTTCAGTAAAGTGTAGACCTACAACTACTGGGAAAGAGAAAACATACAGTAGTTAAATTATGTTCATTATACTTGCTTTGCCTGATCACAAGAACTGAAAAGAAATTTACGTGACCAGAGGTGTAAATTGCATGGTCTGTTACTATGCCGCTGGTTATACCATGAGGTGCTTGCTAGAGATACGTACACAGATGTAGTGGGCTTTAACCTGCTTACTCAAAACTATTTGCTTATACTTTGATAGTCAGTTTTTTTTTTTTTAAAATCTTGTTGTTGTTGCTTGAAGAATCACGTGATTTTATGAACTAGAAAGTGTATTAAAACATAGCTCTTTTTCCCCAATATAGTTAGACTTGTAGGAAGACAAATGGGAAGGGTTATATGGTACTGATTGTATGCGTAGCACTTTTGAAATAAATTTACTTACCCTCATGCATCAGCTGAGATCTAGACCCTGTGAGAAACCATCTGCTGGAGGTCATTAGATGACATCTGAGCACAGTCTCTGCCAGAAACTGCTGCTAAAATTCACTCTTCCAGCCTACTGTTAGCCTCATGTTGGCATACAAAGGTTGAGATGGTGCAATCCTCAGTCATTTCACTCTTCTTTGATGATTGGGCTGTTTGGGGTTTTATTTACACCTGTGTTATGATGTGAGGTGTAAGTTGTCATGGTTCTAGTAAAAGCATGATAACAACACTGCCTGAAAGTGGAGTTTCTAGTAACTATCAAACGGTCCGTGACTCTCTGCAGATAAACTGGTATTTGAAAATGCAGATCTTTTTTATCGAAATAGCTCTATATCAGCTTTTTCATGAAGCCACAATTATAATTAACTCTTTCGACAAATACAGTTCTAAATATTGTGATTTTTTTTTTTTTTTTTTTAAGTATAGATTAAAATAGTGTAATTTATAACAGAAGGCTATAAAGGCAGTAATGAAAGACCAGGTCTCTTACTCAGAGCCTCATATGGAGCAGCAAATCCTGTCATTCTTTTATTTCATGTGACGTCTTCACATTTTGTGTTGGTTTGCATTCCAGCCTTCTTTGCTATCTTCAGTGACACGAGGTAAAGCGATTTATCTGTACGGTATCAAGATAATTGCAGACTGTACAGGAAGCATACAGGACTTGGAATATTTGGCGGAATTCTGATTTTGCATAGGGACTTCTGGAAGTATATATTATAGTATACAGATGGCTGCTGGATGTCAGCCTTCAACAGGTGTGTCACGCTTTTCACTGAAAATAAGGTAGCATTGAGAGCGCAAATACCTCATATCTTTTTAGAGTATCTGGTGTTTGGTGGAGCAGAAGATCAGATGTCATCATCCTTGCCACGATTTAAGCGATTTATGTGGAGCCATTCAGATGAAGCGAGCATTTTGAGGGTGGTGACAGAGAGTGACCAGAATCTAATGTGTGTGAGCTAGAGACTGATGGTGAAACTTGGGACCCACGGAGAGCAACCAGAAAGCTTTGCGCGGTGAGAATCCAGCACGCTGCTCAGCAGTGGGGCTCTTAGGCCAGGAGCAATAGGAGTGAAATGAGGATATAATAATCTCCGCAAGAATTGGACTGATCTTTCAAAGATTCTGAAGAAGTACCGTGTTCAAGACCACTCTTAAGGCAGTCCCAGATCTTTGGATTTTTATTATGTACCATTTATTCACTTACTACCCTGGCAGCGAGTGAAAAAAATGTTAAGAAGCATATTTAAATTAGAAAAATAACCAAAATACAGAAGATACTTCTGTGTAGGTAGACAGCCAGTTTTGCCGTGATCGTTCTGGCTTCGTTGTGAAGTGACTACAGTTATGCTCAGGTTATTTTATGCCTCCTGTCACTGCAGAATCTTCCACCAGTCTGATTAAGGGGCTAACATCTGCTATGAGGTGTTTTTCTTCTTTCTGCATTGCCCATGACTTAGTCCAAAATTGATTATGACAAACGCAACACAGTGCAGAATAATTCATAACATTGGCTATATTTGACAGCTATAATGTTTACATTATTGTTTTTCTACTTTATTTATGCATCTTGCCCAGCTAATATTAAGATTGGACTATTAAAATGTTTACTAATGCTTCCTTCAACTTGCTTCTTTACAATGACGATTCTAACACAATTACTATAAATAAATACGTCTCTAAATAAAAAAAATGGTGATCATTACCCTATTAGTTTATTTTCCAGTTGAATCTTGCATCCAAAATTAATTTAACTTGAACACGTAGGACTTCACATTTCCTGCCTCAGTTCAGTATGAATTCATACGCAATGAGCAGCTGAATTTACTTACATTGCTCAGCAATCCTTATGCAAAACTACTGGCATTGTTTAAGGCCACCCTTGGACAAAGATTTGATGGCCTAGTGAAAGTATTTCAGAAGATTGAGTGATCTGTTGAAGAATACTTACATTTATTTATGAAACCAGAATTGCATTGTGCTTGATGAGCTTTTGCATATAGAAATAACTTGGAACAGTCACAGCAGAAAGCATGTCCCCAGCGGCATAAGGATTGATGTAATTCACTTCAGAACTTCACTGGTACTGCGCCCACAATACCTTATGTTCTATGAAATAGAGAACTATAATACTCATTAAGAATGTAGAGTTGTACCTACACTACTAGCTTTTGACACAGAACAGTGGAGATTTGGGGGAAGGGGGTGGCAGGGGGAAGAAAAGAAAAAGAATGACGATGACTCCTTCATTTCTGATTGCCTTTATTGGGTGTATGGAAGATGCTCATCTGCCAGCAGGAAACGGAGTAAAGCGTGAGAAAATGTGCCTGATGTATAAGTAAAACCAGTGACTTTAGTAGTAGAATATGGTTATTAACATTTTGTTTTGAAAAGGTTTGATTTTTAACCATCTGTATTTATGACAACTCATATAGAGGAAAAACTTTTTAAGATTAGGAGTAGCTTTTGCTCACAGTGCATAATGCAATGCAAGGTGAACGTTGAAGGGTATGCGAGTCTGATCGCAGGTTCTTACTAGGCAATATCACATTCCCTTCAGTGCCAAATGCATGCGAGACAGTTCAGGGTGCTACCCAACCCAGGGGTGTCAGGAGAGAATGCAAGTTCACTTCCCTCTGTCCTGCCAGAGACACACAGGTGAGCAACGTAGGATCAGTCTTTCCTATCTATCTATCTATCTATCTATCTATCTATCTATCTATCTATCTATCTATCCAGCTGATTTTCTCACGTAGGCTGTTTTCCTCTCTCGTTGCTTCCACATCCTTCTTTCTCGATGGTGGCTTAAATGTGCCTTATTTGTATCCCTTCAAAACACTTCTGAAATAACCACCTTGGTGGGCATTGTCCTTTCTTAGAGTTTCACCTGTGACTTTCTCTTTTCTTTTTACACCAAAAAGGATATATGTTTCTGTCTTCCGATCTCTTCCAGAATATTCTCGGTTCTGCCACCCACCTAGCCATTAATCGTTTGTTACTGAGATGTCATCTCCCAGCTAAGATCTGCCTGCTGAGCTAACTGTCATCGCCCTCCTTACAGATCCTCAGGGAAATATCTTTATGCTGCTCATGTGCTGGTCCTCCATGCTAACACCTGTAAACTGCGTCTCAATCCCTACACCTCCGATTACTACAAAAAATTCCCCTCACTCATTATAGCAACAGAACTACTGAGAAGCAGTAGCTGAATTGTTATACTTAAAAACTTCTCTTTCTCTGGTGATATATACTGTTCTAGTATTCTAAATTGAGGAGCTTCCCTTTTACCCTTTTACGTAGTTTAATGTATTGTTACAAACAGATATTCAGAAAGAAGAGTCCTTGTGAGTAGTGACTGTGTGTATCCATTCTGCTGTTAATCAGTTCGTCAGCTTCGTATCAGAAAACAATTCTTAAATTTTAAACACTTTTATTTGTATCTCTTTCCTAATATTTAATGATGCAGATTTAATAGGAAACATAATACATAAACTGGCATCGAAAGAAAAGCTGCTAACATGTACTAGAGGCAACTACATTTTGCAGATCCTGAAAAAATACTGCAAATAGATGAGCAGAGAAGGTGGCTTTATTATGCAGGTAGTAGTAGTTGTATTACTTTTTTGCATTAGTTTGTGTTACTGTTTATGACTATTTAGTATTTAAATACTAACTGTTACATAATGGACCCTTTTTAAAGGATGTGCCCTGCAATGTAGATTTTAGTTCTTGATCCTTATGTTTGAATAAGGTCCAGGTTCATGTAAATGCCTAAGGGAAATTATCTTTTAAGTCGAAATTTTAAGATGACTCCTGAATGTCACTTTGCTAATGCACTTTTCATGTAGTCCTTCATATGTGGGATGAAATTCCTTTAAAAGTTAAGATGCCATTACCTCATCCTTCTGCAAGTGTTTTCTGAAGTGTCGCCTCCACTTCAGTGTCCGTAGAACACTGCGGCACGACACACTGTAGGCAGGTGGCAAGCTGAGATTTCCCCCGCCACGCAAAATAGGCTGGTTTTACTGTAACTGCAAATTCTCATCCCTCCATCAACATCTTTGTTTTTATTCTCCTAATATGCCTGATTTGATAACTCGACCAGGAATTACCAGGAACAGGTTCAGTCTGTGTTTGGTTTTTTTTATTATTATTTTTCTCACTGTAACGGAGACCGGATTTGTGTCTGTACCCAAACTTACAGCCTTGAGAATGTGATTATTGAACAGTTTTATTTAATATTGTCCTACGAGGCTTACACTATTCAGAATAGTTAAACTCTTTTGGAGGTTTATTATACTTTGTAACTATTTCATCTCAAGTCCAGAATTCATGGAGTTGAATTGGGTGCTCACCTATTAGCTGCTTGAATTCCTTCAAAAATCTGGCTCCTAGAAGTCAATGTACATACGATCAGCTGAGTTCAACGTTAGCATTAGGTGCCTTCTTGAGTTTTGAGGGTAGGAACTTAGCTCCTAAATAATGCCGTGGTTTTGAAATTGTCGCCCTTCCTGTTCAGCACCGATATAAAAAAGGTTCTGATTTGGAAAACATTTTGTGCTTTTTTCCCAGTGAAGGGAAACCAAAAAAGATCTGGTTCTGACCATTGTAGAGAGACTTCTGCTCCAATGTGACAGATGTATTTGGGTTTCTCTTTTGGTTGTCAGGAAATAAGCACATATCCAGAAGGGTTTCCTTCGTCTGTAAGTACAAAAATTAATTGGAAATTATAGAAATGAAAGATTTGAGTATAAACTCAGCTGTTCTTGTGTGTAGAGATCAACAGTAGAAGAAAAAAACATTGTTACTCTGTGTGGAAGATTTGTTACCTCAACAATTTCTTACTGTGATAACAATATAAACAAGATTAAGACTAGTCCTTTCCTTTCTTTAAGCAATAGTATTGAAGAGGGTAGTAGGTGTATGTTCACGGCTCACATGCCGCTGTTTGGTTGGGATTTTGCGTAACAGGAAAGACAAGCAAAACCAGGGTGGTTTATTTCATGTTTGCTGAATAAAAGTCATGTGTTTTTCTTGTCTCATTCTCACTGGTTTCCTAATGGTGTATTTCTTGATCGGAGCACATTTGGTGGAATCTGAATCTCAGAAGAGCCCTTTCATCCTACAGATGAGACTGTGTTGGCACAGTGGTGGAATCACGTGCAAGTCTCAGTGTCGGATCCAGTGTTAATACTTGTCTGTGGAGAACTTCATGATCCAGTCTTGGCCTTAGTCATAAGCGCTAAGGAGGAGGCCTCAAAAGATACTTAGTCATCTGACTCCTCCTAACTTCAGCATGAATTAAACACTTAAATGTCTTTACAATGCAGGGCTAAATTAATTTTCCCTTAAACATGACAGTTTTAGAATGTATCTGTTAACACTAATGTGTTCTTATATCTCTCTTTAATTTAGGGTTTTGACAGCATGTTTTATGCCGATCCCCATGGCATACAGTTGTTAGAGCTGCTGTCACACGAGTAAAAGATTCTGCTCCAGTTTCTTGATGCCTTTTGTTTACCCCATTCTGCACTGCTTATGATTTGATTGTCAGCTAAGAGTTTCAACTGACTCTTACATGTAGCTTTCTCAGACACTTCTCCTTTAACAAAAACAACGTGCTTTCTTCTGAAACTTTTATTTTCAGATCTATAGAATTTGTCTTTATGAAATGTTTTCCATATGGTATGAGGAAGAGAAGATTAACAGAGGACAATAGGCAATACCCAAAATATGGCATAGATCACAAAGGTAAATCTGCATAGTTTCCGTTTCCTCTTGGAAGATAGCCAGACAACCACTTACGAAAAGTTACATTATTCCAAGGGTTTCAGTTAACTACATGAATAATTACGCCATTTTTGTTTGCACATATTGGAATCTGTCTTCATGTTATAACAATAGCCTAGCCTTTAATTTGTGTGCTGCAGTTTTAATTGGTAAAGGTGTTTGCTGTAGCAGCATACCTCATTTCAAACAGAGCAGCGTACATCTTTTGATTAATGAAGGCTAAGTCACTGGAGTGTTCGTGTTAGCAGCATGAATTTCTAGGCAGAAAAGCTGGAAAGAATACAGAAAGAATAACAAGCCTGTTATTATTCCATGTCACTTTATATTTTGATGTGCCGAAATCTGATTTTTTGCCTGTCAATGTGCCATTCCAAGAATATTTTCTATTAGCAAGTTGTTGATATTTTTTTGGTTTGATTATAGAATCATGTTTTTTCCTGCACTGTTCTAAACTACTGGTAGATTAGATAGGTGCATGGACTCAAATGTAGCATGACCTCTCCCCCCTCCCCCTCCCCAAACCTGAAATTAATCAGTTCTATGGAAAATTCCTTTCATGTCTGTCTGTGCAATTTCTGTTGCAGAAGTATTTTGAAGTAGGAGGTGGTTGTTACCTGAATTGCTGAGACAGTCGAGTTCATTTGCTTGATCTCTCTTGACTTGGATGCCTTGGTCTTTCCAGGATACCCTAGTAAATACCACGGTGGCATTTAACATGTAGCCTATGCTTAAACTCCATTTATGTCAAGGATATAATCTGATGTAATGGATTGGTTTTGTTCAGTTTCACCCTTGGAAGGTTCCTTGCAGGACCTGATCTTTACACCCTCATGTCACTGATCTGCTACAACTTTCTTTACCAGGTATCGCTTCTTTGCAGTAACACTAACCAGGTTGTGTGCTTCAGGGTTTCTTCTCCAAAACTTTGCTGCTTTGCCCTTTCTTTTATTCCACCCCCCCACCCCCCCATCCCTGAGATATTAGAGCTGGTTTCGAGAATCTGTAAAGACTAACAGAATAGATAGGACATACAAATTACCTCTCAGGTTTTACTTTCCGTTTTTAAACCTTCATATATAAAGCCCCGAAGAAGAGGCTCTTAAGGAAATGACATGGCCGTAGGGAAAAGGCCAACATGACCTAATCTCAGAGTGAACCCCACCTGTTATATTTAATCTCAGAAAAACTGCAGTGAACTTCAGAATCACTAAGCTGTAATTCTCAGTGCACCAGGCTCTGATCCATGCAGACATAAGCTATGTCTAGGTAAGTATATTAAGCATACCTGGGGCCGTTCTTTGGTACTGAAAATAACTAGCGTGAAAATTGCTGCTATTGATGTCTCCCACACTCCAAAATAGAGGGTGCATGCAGACTTTTTCTCATGAGTGGTCCCTGGAATTTGATAGTGTGCTCCTCAGCTGTGCCCCAAAGTTGTCTGGGAGAATGCTCGTGAGTCTAAGTCCTGCCAGGTCCTTTCTGGCAATTGGGTGGCATAGTTGGTCAGGTTCTAGTTCACAGGGACACTCCCTGACACTCAGGGATTTTGTGATTTGAAGAAAGCACTGGTTAGCTTGTAATATAAAACTGTCACCCATTCTTCTGTCTTTTTGCAGCAGTTTGGGCTCAAGTGGAAGAAGACGGGCTCTTCAGTGCCCCTAAGTGTCCCCTGCACTCTCATTGCCATTAATTGGTGCACATGAGTCTACGCTCCCAGTCCTGACTGTCCCCACCCTTCCAGGAGGCAGGAAGAATTCCCAGGTTCTGGAGCGTTTGGCAGTTCCTGCTTTGATGCTTGAGGATCACCAGCCTCGGCTTTTTCTCCGTGGTGGTGTATTTGGATCAAAATGCACTATCTAAACCTACAAATATTGAGTGAGGAGCAAGGTTTGCTAGCAAGTTTAGTTCACAGAGACAAAAATTAATTTGTGTATTAAATTTCCATAGATAGAAAAAACCATATGTATTTATATATACATAGAGATAGCATAAATTAATATTTAACGTTAAGAGTTCAAAGTGTGCTTAATCAGTGAGAGGGTCTATGTTTGACTATTTATCTTCTAGGTCCCATTCGGAAACAGTTGTTTCTCCTCTCTGTTTGATATCCCTGCTTGTTCTCCACCTCAGGCACAGTCTTCAGATTTGTTCCCTTGATTTCTCATGTCCTGCCTGATAACTTGGCTGTCTTCTTCAAACAGAAGATGGATGAAGTATAACATGAACTTTAGCCTTTGTTTTTTTTTTTTTTGTTTCCTTTGTTTATCTTTTCATCTCTTTTTTTTTTTTTTTTTTTTTTTGTTTTTCTGCTTTGTATTTCCTTGAGTGTCTTTTGGCCATCTCCTTTCTCTCCAGATTCCTTGCCTTCCAGCTTCATCCTGGGTTTCTCCTTTTCCAGAAGTATTTTACAATGAAAACCAAGCTGCATCCATGGAGTGTCTAATGCCGTCTCTTGTACAATACTTTGCAAGTTGTCAGAGTGCTTCATTTTACTTTCTAGAATTAAAGTCTTTTCAGCCAAGAAAGGATTTTAAACCATTGGAGGTTTCTGAGAAACCTGAAGAAAATCACTTTGTGTGTCTTGCCTATCCTACCATTCTCTCTTTTCCTTTTTTTTTCCCTATCTTTTGATTATTTTGGTAATTTTCTTTTAAAATTGCTCACACTTTCTATTTTGGTAGGTGCATGAAAAGACCCATATTTCTTTCTTGGAACAACCTTCTAAACAAGTACTTCTGAAATGGACATTAATGTTCTCAGTCATCCATCTGGGCAGCCACAAAGCTCTGTGTGTGTGCAAGAACTGGCATGCTCCCAGTGATTATCAGCAATTCTACCTCTCCACTACTAAGGCTGCTGGATATTTTCTGACTGAAACAAAAATCTATCTTCTATTTTCATTACTCCATAAAATTGAAATGATGGATCTGTGAGTGCTGTCAGCTGTTGCTATTGGTGGCATCCGTCCTAAAACAAAGGGAAAGCTACATGGTTTTTATCAGCATTAAAAAAACCCCAACAATAATCATATGAAGTCCTGATGGAATGTTTTTTTGTATAAAATCATTACAATTTGTTGAGAAAAGAAACGCTTCCACAAAAATACTGAATTCCTTGTTAACTCAGCATCAAATTGCAGTTCTTGTGTTGGGCTGAGCCTGAGCAGACCTGTTTTGCAACGGAACAGATTGTCTTGCAACGTGGTGCGCTCCTGGAAGTTTTCTTCTTCTTCGAGAATGAGCCCGTGGCATTTTCTGCTCAAGAGGCTGTTTCCTGTGCTAATCAAGGCAGCTGACAAACTCTTCAGCATGCTTGAATCAATGCAGGCTTGCCCAAGTTCTTTCGCTGCCCTGTACACCCTTAGGAAGAGGAACAGATTGACAGATGTTTCTTTTTACCAACTGCTGAGATCATCAGTGACAGACGTGTAACCAGATGAAAGGCTTGTTAGTCTGAGACATAAGATGCAGGCAATCTGAGTAATTTCCTTTAACGTTTTCATTGTGAATTGCATTTTTCCCTGCTTATTAAATATTTCATGATATGTAAGCTGCAGCACCATAAGCCATTTCATCTGGGTGTCTTTAAGTAGCATGTTTGTTGCGAAGCAGGACAGTTCTCAAATCTGGCCAGCCTTAGAGACCTCACTACTGTTTCTCCACTGTGCTGGGAAAAAAGATCTCAGCAGGATGACTTCTCTGTATGCCCGTTAATGAACACTAATAGTGAGGTAATTCATGAAGGTGACATATAAAATGGAAGAGACGGGAAAGAAGAAAAGGTGTTACCACATACACAGAAGTATAACGAGCGTTTTCGCCAGCTTGACATTTCTAAGTATGGCAGTTGTTCTTTTTCACACTTAGAGTCAAAGGCTTACCTGCCAGCTACGTTTACTGGAGGAAAGAATTGCTTCTGAAGAAAAGTAGATTTGTATGGCTAGCTTCTGGACAACAAAACAGCATTCAAATTGGTTAAAAAAACAAGCTGAAAGGTACTTATGCTTTTGAGATGAAATTTAATGTCTCTGTTTACTTAATTTCCTGAATTCTATTCTAGTTCTTTATCCTGTCCTAAACAAGCATTCCTATTGGGTTCATAGTGCCTTACCTGGCTGCTAAGCAGTTTAATTATATAGCTGTGCTAGTAAGGAGAAAGGTAATGAAGAGCCTGCATAGTGGCAGCCTACGGGCTCCTCCATCAGGTATAATTTTATTACTTTCCCTCCTATTCATGTAACCTGTGCTTCTGCATTTTTCAGGTATTTAGTGTTCTCAAGTCCTAGGGAAAAACAAGAGTATTGAAATACCTTTTATGGGAATTTTAAGGAAAAGTTTCCAAGGAAGTACAGTTAATTTGTACAATTAAGTGGTCTATTTGTTCTTTTTCCCAAATAATTTTTGAACACGTTGGCTACTTTCAGCCATATTTGATAGAAGGATAAAAATCCATGCATGTGAAGTTCCTACATGTTGTTAAGAAGGAAGACTGGTCATTATGTCTAGAGGGGATACTCCAAATAGCGGGCATGTTGAGGGAAGACACGATAGCTCAGCCCCACATCCATTCTGAAAGGTAGCATACAGATGCTTAAAGTAACCTTTGAGTCAGCCAAAATATCTGCTGCCTCCTTATCCACCTAAGCAGATGAGAGATCTGGGAGGAAGATGAGATGAAAACAACACATGGAAAAAATGAGGATATTGTGTGCGAGGTCAGGTGATGAAAGATACTGTTCACAGATCTATAGGAAACCAAAATTCATTAGTTACTGTCTTTTTACCATATATTTGTGGTAGTGACAGCAAGGTAGAAGCAATGTATGAGGTCAGGTATTTGGAAAAGAGTCATAGCAGACCTTTGTCTTCTGGAAAGACTGGCCCCTGGAAAAACTCTTGTCTCCTACAGAGCTGAACCCAGTCTTTTCCACACTGATAATGTAGGGAGTTGCACTGTGCTTGAGGAGTGAACTCGCTTCTCATACAGTCTGGCTTAGACTTTTAGGCCAGCTTTTATATATCCTGGGCGACAGACTAGGAAGTTCCTTGAAAATGGATGCCACTGCTTTGAACTTGACTTGAAACCATGAAAAGCTGTATGTGGGAGCTGAGAATATATTTGGTTTTACGATAAAGAATCATAGAATCGTTTAGGTTGAAAAGAACTCAAGATCATCAACTCCAGCCATTAACCCAGCACTGCCAAGTCCACCACTAGACCACGTCCCTAAGCACCACGTCTACACGTCTTTTAAACACCTCCAGGGATGGTGGCTCCACCACTGCCCTGGGCAGCCTCTTCCAATGCTTGACAACCCTTTCAGTGATGAAGTATTTCCTAATACCCAGTCTAAACCTCCCCTGGCGCAACTTGAGGCTGTTTCCTCTTGTCATATCGCTTGTTACTTGGGAGAAGAGACCGACTCCCACCTCACTACCACCTCCTTTCAGGTAGTTGTAGAGCGCGAGAAGGTCTCCCCTCAGCCTCCTTTTCTCCAGGCTAAACCACCCCAGTTCCCTTAGCCGCTCCTCCTAGGACTTGTGCTCCAGGCCCCTCACCAGCTTCGGTGCCCTTCTCTGGACACACATTTGTCCTTCTTTGGACACATATGTTGCCGTTAATAGCTGCAGCAGTGAAGTGGAGTTGAAAACAAGAAATTCATCTTTTTGACAGGGTTAAAAATTGATACCTGGCCATTTTATGCCAGCATGGGGTCTTCCAGCCAGGTGGAGTTAGGAGTATAATGCCTAGGTGTAATTTATGGGTACTCACTTGTGTAAGGGCTCAGCAAGGATTCAGACTTACTCTTAGGCTGTAACAAATTAAGCAGCTGTGTAGATTAATCACAAGCAGGTTTCACTGCTTTTGGGAGCTTCTCAGGTTGCTTGCCGAGTTTCCTGACTGTCGGTACTCCTGCTTACTCTGGATTCAGTTTTACCTAACTGGTCTTTGTTAGTGCACTTGCCTGGGATAGGCATATTCTTGGCATGTAAATCCATACTGTGTGGTTAGTACAGCTGCTGGCACGGTTCTTAACTCTCAAAGGTTTTGTGCTTTGGGGGTTTTTTTTTTTTTTTTTTTTTTTTTTTGTTTTTAATTGAATAAGCAGCAAAGGATCTAGTGGGAAAAGAAGGGAGGCTTCCCATCATTGATTTTTGGATACATGCCACGAGCATACACTGTACTCGTTGTATTTGAAAACATTATCCTGGACCCCTTTCTTCCCCTTGACAAGATAACAGGCTTTCGTGTTTAGCAGTGATGAAGTGGGTTGCACACAGGTTCAAACAGGTCTTCTTCACCTTTTAAAATTGATTCCTAGAAACGTAGTTGGAGGAATTGAAGGATATTTGCAGGAAATGAAACAAGTCTCCTTGACATCTGTATGTTTTAATTTATTGCTGTGGCCTCTACAATGAAAACAAGTACTCTTAAGGGAAGGCGACAAGCCTATGAAAAACATGCATCTTGTTTGCCGCAGTATCAGGCTGTAATACCACTCTAGGATGAGTTTTAATTCCTTGATGTCAAATAACCTGGTGTAATGAAATCAGATTACCTGGTGCTAATGTGTTTTCTTTCCTATGAATACAAGTCTCACTTGAAATTTTCGTTTCTAAAGTTGCCATAGAGAATCCTCTTTCCAAGCAGGACTCTTCTGCTTTTTGTGGAATAGTTTATAGGTACTTAGTTTATATTCTATCCTAAGAACGGCCCTAATCTTGCCTCAGTTGCCAACTGCTTGTTCCTGCATAGATAAATGGTAGCCAAGAGCACTTGGGGTCACTTAACTAAAACTAATGTAGTTGCTAAACCCTATCTGTAACAACTTGCACTTGTTCCAGCTTCTGGGGTGATGGCTGGGGCTAGTTTCTGTAACCTTACATTATGGCCTTTTCGTTAAACTGAACAGGAATGGTACACTGGCCCAAGCATTAGCACCTTGTTGGCATGCCCTGTCATGCCTGAAAATCAGTATTTTAGCGGTTAATGCTTAGACATGGCTTGAAAGAGTAGTATGAATGAGGAAAACCTAATGAGTGTGGTGTGGGCACGAGTGTGTTCTGTCAAATTCATTGAAAATTCTGCAGAAAAATCCACAGGAGACTTTATACAATAAGATCTCTACAGATGATTAAAATATCTTAAATTTTACTCATTTCCTCCACTTCAGCTTCTTCGGTTTTTACTGCACATTTATAACTGTGTGAATTTATGTTGCTGCATAAACCATGTATTTTTAGATTTTGCTGACAGTTTCTCCTGAAGAGGCAGTACAGGAAGGTTGATCATCTTTTAGTGTACATTACTGATCTCTGGAGAAAGGACTTCAGAGACTTCAAAGTGGAGGCTCAGAGCAAAGATACGCTCTCCACTGGGGTTGTGAGTGAAGGTTTACGTACCTTTTTGCTGGTTTTGCTGTTAGATATCACGAGTTTAATCCTTCAATTAAAATATCAATTTATCCAAAAGGTGTTATTTGTAATTGTTGCTCTCAGTCTGAAATAAGGCAAATTAAAAAATGTACTGCAACGCAAGCAGATCAGTAATTTTCCATTTTGATAGGAAACAGGGTGATCTCTTGGATGAATTATGAAATCTAGTGGCTCTCTGAACAGCATTAAACTTGACATTTGCCAGAACAAACTCGATGTGTAAGTTGGCAATATAGTATTAATGAGCACCTGGATGCAACTTTTTTGTAAATGAACTCTCTCGTGATGAAGCAATGAATGTTTAGGAGATAGTGTCATTGTAGAGAGGTTGGTATGATATATATGATCATATATACCGGTATTGAATCTTTGGTTTCCTTCTTTTGTGCTTTTTTACCAGTTAAGAATAAGAGGTATATTTATTTTATATATAACTACCCATTTTATATATGAGTATGTGTATACACAGGGAGTATTCTTCTGGCTGTATAGCAGTCAGAGCTAATCTTTTCTATTTGCTGACAGAAGATAATAGGAAGCAAAGGTCATATTTTGAGACACTCTTCCACCTCTCGGCAATTCCTCGCACTTACTTGGGGTTTCATCATCTCTTTGCCAGTGAACTTCAGTTTTCCTGTCACTCTTGCAGATACAGTCGACTTTCTGAGCCCAGGATCTGAAATCCCATCCTAAATGGAAACTACTGTTTAGAAGGTTTGTAGGCTCCTTTTGAATACTTTGATAACTGTGTGAGCAGAGGTTATTAGCTCGTTAGTGGTATTGATAACTGGAAAACCAAGAGAGGTCAGTGAGAAGCCTGAACTCCCAGCAAAATTTTATACCAGTTCTTAACTTCAGTAAGTGGCATCTTTTCATAATTTTCTATACTGTGTACTTCCAGATGTCAGTCTTATTCTGTAGCTGTTCTGCCTCTCAGTACAGAAAAACCCTAAAAAGGCTAAGTAGGAGCAGGAAAAAAACCAAAAAATTGCCTGCTGTTCATCTCTCTTGCTCTGAGGACAACATAGCAGATGTTTTTACCACTAATAAGTTCTAGGACTGAAGAGAGAAAAAGAATGTATTTCCTCCTCTCCAGAAACTGTGAAGAGAAGGAAAAGCTTCCTTTTTGCTAGTTGCTCCAGCTAGGCAGAGCCACCCTCTCAGGAATACCATCAGCTTTCAGATAGCCAGGGATAGGTAATGAATATCTCACTGGGGGACTTAGCCGTGACTTCATTGATCGATTCATCTTTCACCCCTACTTATCTGTTCCGCTCCATAGAATATGTAGCACAGCATTGATGTTTTCTCTTCAGATTAATCCAGGAGAGCACTTCAGCATGTCTTAAAGTGCCTTGTTGAATGGACTTTAGCACAGTAGAAGCTACAATAATCCGTGTTGACAAAGAACTACTTTCTTTTTCTTACACATCATAGCAACACAGTTTTCTAGGATGTTAAATTCAAGGACACCTAGAGATATGTTCAGCAATGAATACACTTTTGATATTTTTTGGTGGTTTTTACTTTCTTTTTTTTTTTCTGGTCTGAGTAAATCTTCATGGTGTCTACTTCCTCTTTTTATGAGTAGTTTCATTCTCAGATAAAAGAAAACCAGAACTAAATAAAAAATATATCAGCAACTTTCAAGTGTGCCTTTCATCTGACTGGTGGCATATTCATAATACTACCTAAGCTGCTCTGAAGGCAGGAGGTAAGAAGGGAGAACTGTATTGAGTTCAGCTACTTAGTGAACTGCACACAGTAGTTCTAGCAATAGAACAGCTGCCAACACCAAACTTTCATCACAGCCTATGCAGGCTAACTCCCCAAACAAAGATATGTTGGGCTTCAGAGACGCTTTTGAAAGAACCTTAGTCTTGAAAATCTAACCCAGTGGCTTGCTTTCTTTTTAACAATTTCATAAAAAATACATTTAATCAGTGTTGTAATTGCTGAGTCCTTTTAATAACAATGTTCTCCCAAAAGCAATAAAAAATAGCTTGTAGCTAACACTGCTGTGACTCTTAATCAACAACTGTATTTAGTAGGCCATTGCACTCAAAATGCACCTCAGACCTTTTCTTTATACTGCACATGCTGATGCTCACCTTGAATGATTGCTGTTTGTTATTTTTGCTACAGCAAATTTCATCATAAATGCTATTTTTTTCATGATTACAGTTGGTATATATTGAGAATTACATGGAATGGTGTATCGAGGAATTATTTGGCAATCAAACTAGAATTATATGGAATACTGTATTGAGGAACTGCTTGGCAATCAGGCTCAAAATCCTCCCTAGAAAGCTGTATGTCTGAGCAGATGATGTTCATAAATTTAGCAAGAACTGGTATTTCCACTTGAGAACTTTTCTAATTATTTAACACTATTCATATTCTCTTACAGCTTTTCTAATCTATACTGATCTAGCCATAGACCAGTAGATAGATACGTTAAGTAACGGTATTTCTACCAACACTATAATTTGGAGAGGAAACAACCCCTTTGGCGTACCTCTGCAAGTTGCTGAGAGTTCTATGAGTAGAGTCAAAATAGTAGCCAGGCAGTGAAAATCAGTTGCCTGTATAGAGAGGTGGACAGGAAGTCTAAGTTCAGTTTTACTCAGTCTTTGCTCACTTTCATTTCCTCCTTTGTTTCTTTGTTAATTCTCTTTTGGTTTTAGTCAATTAGAAATACGAAGTTCTTTAGATCTTTAATTTTTTTTGTACCTATATTACTACATTTTGTTAAAAAGGTTTCCTAACGATACAGGGCTTATGCGATCATGCTGTTTCTATGTCCTTTTCTAACTTTATCTGCAATAACATTTAAATCTTTTGGATACGTTTAAGCAAATTTCACAGACAAGTATAGGTCTGAAAGGTATTGCATTTATAGGATCGTAGGGTAGGTCAGGTGTGAAGGGACCTCAGGAGGTCTCTAATCCAACTTGCAGGGCCAGCTGTGGGGTCAGACTGGGTCATTCAGAGATTGAGCCAAGTCAGTCTTGAAAGCCTCCAAAGGAGGAGTTGGCACAACGTCTCTGGGAACCTGCAGCACTGCTGGGCTGTCCTCACGGAGAGAAAGTTTTTCCTTATAGCCAGTCCACACCTTTCTTGTTTCACCTTTTCCCTCTTGTCCCTCATCCCTGTTAGACGCTGCTGTGAAGAGCCTGATTCTGTCTTCCCTGTTCGGTCCCCCAAAGCTGTCTCTTATCCACAATAGCCAGGTCCAGCTTCCTCAGGCTCTCCTCACAGGGCATGTGCTCCAGCCGCAGCCATCTTGGGGAGCCTCTGCTGAGCTCACTCCGCTTCGATGATGTCTTTCCTGTTCTGGGGAGAGGGGGGCAAATCTGGACCCAGCGTTCTAGGTATGGTCTAAAGAGTACTGACTAAAGGGTCTGGACACTTCCCTACTTTTCATCTATGTTTTGTAAAATACGCAGCCTGACAGAGGCTAATGGCCATTAGGACCAACAGTGAAAAAAGCCTGCAGTGGGAATGAAACTTCTAACGGACGCTGCATTTTCAGATGTGCCTAACTTGAAAAGACCTTCAGTAGGACATCTTGCCTTATGGGACATTGTGGAATCTAATCATAAGAGAAGAATCTGTAAAATACTTGATTTTATCCAAATGGATGCTTTCAGTAGTTCTACAATGTTGTACGTAAAAGTAATTTTTTTGTTTGTTTTCCATCTGTAACATGACAAATTGATGCTTTCCATTCGTGAGAAACAGTGAATACCCATTTTCTGTTCCTTCTCATACCATTCCTGATTTTACCAGGTCTCTGTCATTCCTTTTTGACTCGGCTTTTAGAATTCTTTCCCAGCATTATGTTAACAGCCACTTTCCTTGCCTGAGAGTCCAGGTAGTTCAGCTTGAGTTAATACAGTTACAGAGCTTCTGGTGGTTCTGAGTGTAGACAAATTCAGTTCATATCTGCCTACAATAGGTAATGTAGACATGTAGATTTGATCCACAGTTTTCTTACAGGTATTAAATTCATCGCTGGCAAAGGTACTGCCTTACTGGTGTCTGTTGTAATAGCAATTGCTCCTTTATCCTCCCTGAATCATCCCAACTAGCTGTGTGAGTTAATGAGTATGTGTACGTATAGGGGAGGAACGTTGTTAACATATGCATGCATTTCTGGGTGAATGCAGTGAGCCACTGGCTAATTTTTCAGAGCTTGTGGCTGATTGTGCTGTCCTGATAACCTCTCCCAACTCCTATTAGACACTGATTGCATTTACTTTTAAATTACCTATCCTTAGGGGTTTGGATGTCCTTTTCATGACTGGAAGCCTCTTAGGATGTTCCCTTCTCATGAATTAACTTCACTTTAATTTGTCCAACTGTTTTTATTGAGCCATCTGTTTGTTTGGGTTTTTTTTCCTCAAAATCCAATACCTCTGCTTCCAACTAAAACTGAAAAACCTTAGGCAGGAAATGAGCCTTCATGTATATTTTCAGTATTTGCTGTTTTAAAAATACGCTGGGATTTTCATTTTATTTTAACATCGTTGTAGGCATTCGGGGTTCCAACTGTGTAATTTTTTAATGATCTTTAATTAAAAAAGCTCTTTTTAAACTAGGCATGTCAGTGATACAGCAATTGTTATTTTTTACTGACATTGGCTCATTCTTTCTCTTTCGGTTCAAACATTCTTCCATTTACCTGCAGAAAAAGCATACTTCTCAGAGTACTAGATGACCTTGATATGCATGATGCTACAAACGGGCAAGATGTTGGCGATATTCCCATTCTGGCAATTACTCCCCTTAATGGAAACATACCATTCTTTAAAAGGGCCAGACCTTGTAACAGCAGCTTATGTTTCTTTAATGAAGTAATGCCAGTACTTCAGACACAAAAATGAGAAAAGCCAGATAGATAAGGTGCAAGGTAGGCTTGCGGAATTCCTTTAAGTGGGAGGCAAATGTTGACAGCAGAAAGGGATGTGTAGATTTCATTTTTTGGTAGGTTGGACAGGCTGACAAGAACAACATTATTTTTTGATGAGTTTTGACATGACTCGAAGTGTAGCAAAAGGATGTTTTTACTGTGGGATGCCTAATTTTAATGGAAAAACTATATTCATGACAGAAGTTTTGTAATAGGTGCCAAGTACTTTGAAGTGAACTATAATTAACATCGTTTTATTGGCACTGTAAGAGTAACGCAGGTAGTTTTGAAAAAGTAAGAGCTACTTGCTCAGCTATTCCATTTTATGCTAAATCAGTGAAGAGAAGGAAAAGGAAGGAAAAAGAAGCTAGTCCCCTAAAAAAACTGTAAATGGGTGACAGTATTTCCAGAATTTTACAGCTCCAAGTCTGGAGAGAGCGTAAGATCACTTTTCATAGGGAAGAGTATCTCTAAAAAATGTTAGAAATGCCTTTAGTCACTGACACTTCTTTGGTGGTGACCTCTTTTGTGTGACTGTGATATGCATGTTCTCTTCCAATTAAGAGGGATGAGATACATGTGTATTATACAGAAGCAAGTGACAAGTGTGAGAGTACTGTGTTACTGCTGAAAGGCGAGAATGAAGCATGCTTGGGGATTGACAGGTACTGTAGGAGGTAATTGAATAGCTCTCTGTCTCGCTGCTTTAATTCAGTTAGCTCAGAGCAAAAGTGGGTGGAAAATGTGTGAAGTTTCTTCGCAAGGAAAGCTTTCTTTTCTCTTTTTGCCTAAGATCAGCGTTGTTGAAAATGTACCATTGAGTTCCGTGTGTTTGTCCTCTCTGGAAGAATGCTTCTGATTCTGGACCTTCTTTTTCCATTGTTGCCAAAATCCTATACTAACTCTGGCTTGCAGTGAACACAAAATGTGTAATGGTTGCACTCATAAGCATAAACATGTAGTTTTAAAATCTAAAGGTATTGGTTATGTTTTCATAGTGTGTGTTACGTGCGACCATAGTTTTCCCAGCTGGTCGGCAGGTCACAATTAATAGCTAATGCAACTTGCTGCACATCAGTGCCATGAGCCAGCAAGTCAGCAGCTTGATTCTGATCTGAATTCCTTCATGGCAGCAGGCTCCTCCTGATCTGTGGTGGTCCTAGTCATGAAGTGACACAAGGAGTGTACAGAATAGAGGTCGACTTCAGTTAAATACAAAGATTTAAAACAGTTTGTCTTGGTCCAGTAATTAATTTATTTTATCACCTCTGTCTTTTGAGAAAGCTCCTCTTCCCACCAGTCTTACTTAAAAGTAACAATGTTCTCGGTACACCATTGTTTTTCAATGACTTTGGTAGTCTTTGGACATGGTCTGAAGAGTCTGTAGCATGTACTCCCACTGAGGGCATTAAACGTGAGGCCCTGTACAGAGCATACCATGGGGGCAGATTTCTCTAGGAAGGCTTTGCGGGTTACTTTTAAAATCTCTTAAGGAGGAAGGAGAGAAAATAAGCTTTTGAAAGGCTTGCTACCAGCCATTGTATTTGGACTGGCATTATAGGCAGTCCTTTTACGATAGAGCAGAATAATGGTAAATCGACCTCAGTTACCACTGCCACCTTGTGAGAAGAGTGGTATGTAACAGGAAGAGTTATTCTGGGGTATTTGGTGTAAACTGCGAGAAAACAGGTGATGTGGAAGGACAAGAGGTTTTCTAATAAGCCATTGGTGTCATTGGTACCAGGGCAGAAAGGAGAAAAAGTGATAAAATCTTCAGTTGATCATACTGTGGAAATACACTATAAGGAGAAAAGGTACACCCATAGGAAATGTTCGGTGTAACATTTTATAGACAAGTGTAACATAGAACAGTATGAGAAAACCAGCACCCAAGTTTCTAGCCTGTTACCATCATAACGCTCAAAGGCCTTGCAAGAGTCCCTTTAGATTTTCAGATGGGTTCTATAACAGAGATTAGGTCCTTGGCCTCAAGCTTTATAGTTGGGTTTGACATTATTTTTGCAGTTGTTAGTAGGAGAAGTTTTGGTGTAAAGCAGTATAATTTCTGACACTAGTAGCAGGGCGTACAGTAGTACCTTTCTTGGTACGGTGTGCTACCAGGCCCTGTGCCCAGCAGGGCTGCGGGACCTGCGCTGGGATCGGCTCCTAGTCGCCCACCGTTCCCTGGAGGAAGCCCTTTCTCCCCGCTGACGGCGCTCACTCCTCCTGGAATATGCGGAGACTCGCTGTTGGGTGTTCTGAGGTTGCCCCTCGTCACGATCCCTCCTCCTTTGCTGCTCCCGCTGTGTTCGGCGCCCAGTGCTGCGGGACCTGCGCCGGGATCGGCTCCGTGTCGCCCGCTGTTCCCTGGAGGAAGCCCGGCCTCGGCTCCGTGTCACCCGCTGTTCCCTGGAGGAAGCCCGGCCTCGGCTCTGTGTCACCCGCTGTTCCCTGGAGGAAGCCCGGCCTCGGCTCCGTGTCGCCCGCTGTTCCCTGGAGGAAGCCCGGCCTCGGCTCCGTGTCGCCCGCTGTTCCCTGGAGGAAGCCCGGCCTCCCCGCTGACGGCGCTCACTCCTCCCTGAGGAGGTCGGGACATCCCGTTCGGACCTTGGAGCTCGGCCCTCGTCCTGAGCAGTGTCCTGAGCCCTGCTCTGCTGCCGTCTCCTGCTGCTCGAGCGGTGGTAGCCCTGGGTGTGCTTGACCCTGCTGCGGCTTTCATGGTGCCTCCTCGGGTACCTGCTTCGGCCCCTCTCTGGGGCCCTGGCGCGGCCACCGCTGCGGTCTCTGCTGGAAGATCTGCGGTGCTGGCGGCCTGAGGAATGACGCCGCCTCCTTTCTGCAGAGCGGGGCCGAGATCTCCCTCCTTGAGCGTGGCTGGTGGAGCTGTTGTACTGCACGATGGGGTACACCTCATAGTTATTGTCTCCCACCTTGCGGTAGATGCAGTGGAAAGGCCACTGGCAGATCGGGCACACAGCTCTTCTGCGGGACCACTCCAATATGCAGGAAAAACAGAAAATGTGCCTGCACCAGCTCATGGAGGCTTCATCGTTAATGGTGTCCTGGCAGATTGGGCACATGAGGTCCTCAGAAGCATCCAGCAGCGTGGTCTGGGGCACCTGGCTGGGGCTGGCAGCAGGGGGAGAGGTGCTGTCTTCTGCCAAGTCCTCCTCCAATGCCATCTCGCACTGCAAACAAAAGAGAGAGAAAGCTCGTGACCTGCCCTGTGGGAAGCAGCAAAGCTGTGGAAGTCGAGCGCTGAAGAGTTGCCCGCTCTGCCTGGGGGCTGCGCTTGTGCTGCCACAAGTGCCAGGGACTGTCCCAGGGCAGACGAGTGACACCAGGAGCGTCTTCGCATGTTTCTGCTCTCAGGACAGGGCAGTGACTGACCTCTCTGGCACATGCAGGTGGGAATTGGGAAGGCAGGAAGGCAGTTCCCGGCCGCTCAGCAAGAGCAGCCCGAGCCTGGGGGCATGGCAGATCAGGACCGGTGCCCCGGGCCCTGCCAGTGTCCCCGTCCAGCAGATCGTCTCTGCGCCCTCGGAAGGGAGCCCATGGGATGGGGGTCCTTTGTCCCCCCACCTTCAGGCATCTATCCCCGACAGACGAGGACAGCACTGTGGCCCTTTGGGGCTGCCCAGTGCCCCAAAAGGATTGATGTCATGGGCGTCACAGTGACTCTCTGGTGACATCACAAGGCTTGTGGGGACCACACCCAGAAGACCCACGCCCCAGCCTCAGGGAACAAAAATCTCCCAGATAGCTCATCTCACAAGACTGCCCCACTGTTGAGCAGAATCCCGTTGCCGTATTTTTCATTTAAATTTGGACACCAAGTTTCAGTGTTCATATCCAGCAGTACATTCTGTTTAAGAAATAAACCTTCTCAAGATACTTCTTACTCCTCGGCTGACTTTGCAGGTTGAGGGAGGTGATCCTTGCCCTCTGCTTAGCACTGGAGAGGCTGCACCTGGAGTGCTGTGTCCAGTGCTGGGCTCCCCAGCCCAAGAGAGAGATGATGTACTGGAGAGAGTCCAAGAAAGGGCCACAAGGATGATGAAGGAACTGCAGCATCTCTCCTATGAGGAGGGGCTGAGAGAGCTGCCTCCAAGCTGTTCAGCCTGGAGAAGTCCCTGGGGGAATCTTTTTCGATGTATATAAATACGTCAAGGGAGGGTGCAACGAAGACAGAGCCAGGCTCTTTTCAGGAGCATCTAGTGACAGTGGGCACAAACCGAAACACAGGAGCTTCCCTCTGAACATCAGGAAACCCTTTTTTTATTGTGTGGGTGACCAAGCACTGGCACAGGTTGCCCGGGGAGGTTGTGGAGTCTCCATCCTTGGAGATACTCATAATCCATCGGGACGTGGTCCTGGGCCACTGTCTCTAGTGGGGTCCCTTCCCACCTCAACCATTCTGTGATTCTGTGACTCAAAGCACACTGGTGCAAGTTGAGAAAGTGCATCCGGGTTGCCCGATGTGGGAAGATGTAAATGTTCCTGTATGGTCCCGAAGATTCAGGTTTGCTTCATGGGAGTCTGTCATCAGTGAGGCTGCCACCTCTTACATTTTTTCCTTCAGAGGCTTTAGAATTGACTGCATGGAAAACTAACAAGCAAAATAAAAGCATGAGGGCTGCAATGAGTTAAACATTGGAGTGAAACCAATTAAAGCCCCACAGGTAGTCTCACTCTTGGTAAATTTGCAAACTCTTGCTCACATGTTAGTAATGTCTGAAAAGCCCAGCTGAAGCAGTCTTTCATTAACTTGAGCAAAGACACCACTTTTATTCCAAAACTTCCATGTACTCTTAGTCAAAAAGCACAAGACTGGGAAGGGGAGGGGAGAGTCACGGGGGCTGGTGGAAGTTTGGAAGGGGAGCAGTTTGTCCTGAGCTTTAGTTCCTCTCTGCCTTGCCTACTGACCACACAGACTGAGAAGTATCTTCAGCACCTCCTCAGGAGAAAGAGTTTAATAGCGTTTAAGGCTAATAACATCATGACTAGGGAAGCGATCGTCCCCCTGTACTCAGCACCGGTGAGGCCGCACCTGGAGTACTGTGTTCAGTTTTGGGCCCCTCACTACAGGAAAGACATGGAGGCGCTGGAGCGTGTCCAGAGAAGGGCAACGAAGCTGGTGAGGGGCCTGGAGCACAAGTCTGATGAGGAGCGGCTGAGGGAACTGGGGTTGTTCAGCCTGGAGAAAAGGAGGCTGAGGGGAGACCTTCTCGCTCTCTACAACTACCTGAAAGGAGGTTGTAGTGGGGTGGGTGCTGGTCTCTTCTGTCAGGTGGCTGGTGATAGGACAAGAGAAAATGGCCTCAAGTTGCAGCAGGGGAGGTTTAGATTGGATATTAGGAAATACTTCATCACTGAAAGGGTTGTCAGGCATTGGAACAGGCTGCCCAGGGCAGTGGTGGAGTCACTGTCCCTGGAGGTATTTAAAAGACGTGTAGACGTGGTGCTTAGGGACGTGGTTTAGTGGTGGACTTGTGATTGTTAGGTTTATTGGTGGACTTGATGATCTTAAAGGTGTATTCCAACCTAAACGATTCTGTGATTCTAGTTTAATATATATGGACAAAGAGATACGCTCTCTTCACTTGCCTTTGAGAATTACCTCACTTACTAGTGTTCACAATGCATCCGAGAAATTAATTCCTTCATTTTATTCCAATACTTAACTGCACTTGCAACACTGTTCCCTCTTTTGTTCACGTTTGTGTCTACCCTCTGCACCACCGTAGCACAAACCTTGGTATAACTGTGTTGGAGCTATCTTAAAAGAACTTTCTATCTATTAAACCTACCTGAACTGAGTATTTTACTGCAGAATATTGCTTTGCAAGCTCGTGCTTAATTGATGCTTGCTCCCACCGAATGCCACATACCGCATTTTTTTCCAGGTATATTAAAGTATTTTATAAAAACGAAACTTTTCCTCCTGATGGTTTTAGTGATTATTAAACCAACTTTCTAATCCTAAATTAGGGAAGGTGTATCCCATCTGAGTTCTTTCAGCTGTGTACTCTGAGAGGTTTTAAAACAGCTTGTAACAGTGCTATTCGAGATCTGTCTGCTGCTACGGGCTTTCAATAAATTATTTGATCTAGAATAGGCAGCATAAACATTTATTAACGAATCCTTATGAGGGCTGTTGTCTTACATACATTTTTCCTTATGCTTGTTGTAAGTCAAAGAAACTCGTATACGTGTTACAGATTGCTGTCACTGTGTTACTCTGCTCCATGCTTGCTCTCTGGGCCTTGAAACTGCATGTTTCTGAGACCCACAGCTGTCCCTTTTCAGCTATAATTTAGTTATAATTAACTCATTAGAAGTGTTGCCATTTTCTTTGCTATCAGCAATGACACTGCTGCAAATGCAGCTGTTTCAGTAGTCCCTGTACTCTCAGGAAGCTCTCAGGCACCGTATTAGATGTTCTTTGCAGGGTAATAAATTCAGTTGTTAGTATCTGTTGCTTATAGAGCTTTAGGGAATAAAGAACTCAAAACTATTGAACCTGAGTATATATTGGGGTTGGTTTTGTAAATTCTATCAAATGTTCTAAATACCATCATTATTATATATATAACAATTACTTCCTGCATTTTTTCAATGAAGAATCTTTGTGCAAGAGTTAACTTTATTTCTTATCTTACTTTGTACAACCTCTAAATAATTCAGAAGCATTTGAATGGAAACAGTAACAACAAGAAGTTTCTTCATTTCTTTATTACTCTTAGTGAAAGTTAGCCATTGCAGTTAGAACCTGACTTAGTTCTGGCGGGTCACATTTACGAAATAACATCCAGCTGTGATGTGATCCTCTTAAAAGTCTGATAGACTGAATCATGAGCCTCATCTGTTCCTGCTCCCAGGGAGATCATTTGGCTTCGGTTTCAGCTGGGGAAGAATTAGTTGAGTGTGACCTGGGGGCTGTCACCTCTGCCTCTCAGCACTGGTGGCAGTCCCGTTTTCTTCGGAGAACAGCACGCGCCACGTGAGTGCAAACTGCGCCGGTGTTCGGTGCACAGCCTGTATTACATAGTGTGTGACTTGAAAGTCTCTGAGGATGATAAATATCATGTCACTGATTGCTCTCTTTCTTACTGTTTTTCAGAAATTGAAAAATTTCAGGGTTCTGAAGGCAAGAAGGAAGATGAAGAAAAGAAATATCTTGATGTTATCAGCAACAAAAACATAAAGCTGTCGGAAAGAGTTCTGATCCCTGTCAAACAATATCCAAAGGTACTGTAAATATAGTCTTAACGCTTGTTTAATCTTTCTTAATAGCATGATGAAAAAGTCATACACTGAACTATTTTTAGTTGACTTTTAGTGTGCAGCCTTCATGATCTAAAAAACCCCAAAAACTAGAAATGAAGGTCCTATTTGAATTACCTGTTATTAGGTATTATATGTCCTACCTTCTGTCTCGGGGGCTTTCAGAAAAGCTATTGAAGTGAATGAGAATTTCTTTTTACTTCAAGTAGGTTTTGTAGCTAGGCCTTAGGCAAGCTGTTGAGGTGCTTTCTTACAGTTGCTTTTTTTCACATGTACCATCTTTTTGGAAAATGAAAGACCAGTTGACCAATATTCTAGCAGAATAAAGAAAAAATGTTTCAGTAACTCTGAAAAGTCAACTTAAGTGTGCTGCAGCTGCTTCACATAGGAATTGGGGGATTTTCTCTGGTGTAGTAAGTTTTAAAAGATAAAGTAGTAGGAGCACCACAAGCTATGACTTTGACAATGTATGTCCCTGTGTATAAAATTCAGATGTCTTTCCACCACATACTATCTTTCATATTATGTTTTGTTCTCCTCACTGCCACAAACTGGGATTAAGAAAGCTTTTTTTTTGCCTTGTGAAAGAGGCCCAAACTCAGCTGCTTGTCTAAAATTTTAGTTTTTATTTTACATGAGAGAAAAGAATGCTGGTGGTTTTTTGTTGTTGCGTGTGTGTGTACAGTGCTGTATTTTGCATAAACAGTTGTTCTAATAATATTTAAGCCAAAATGGTAAACATCGCCATCTATCTCTAGAGTATTTTTTTCTTCCTGATTTATTATCACATGGTATTTGGTTCACCATTAGCCTTGATTACACTCCCAGGTTTTTGCTTTATAGTTTCATCAGTAAGAGCAATAAATTTCAATGGGTAAAAAGCCTATCAAACAAAATGAAAGGTGTAAAAAATTGCGATTCAGTGATTCCAGCTGACATTTACCTCCTGACTAGTGAATATAAAACTGAGGTAATGTAATCATCCAAATGGTAAAGACCTTACAAATGCACACAGTGCTATACGGAATTACTTTCTTGCTGCATAGCCTGAGGTGCTTTGACTAGATTTGTGGTATTTTGTGTAAATGCTATAGGTGACCTGAAGTTCTTAATAAGAACGTAATAGTGCTGTAACTCCATAATGACAATGTGATTATTATTCAGAATACTATTTGATGAAGATAGTAGAATGAAAGACAAACTATTTAAAAGACAAATGCAATAATCTATCCAATATAGTGCCTGAATATGATTAATTTAACCTTCATTTACTTTAATGAGCTTGTTATATTAATGAGTGGTAAAAGATATAAAGCATTCTACAAGTTTTGAGCAGTGAAACAAAAAAAATCAGTGCGGTGGAAATTAAATACTTACTCAGTAATGCGAAACGCATTCTTGGAAAGTTTCTGTGGTTGATTTGCTACTAATATTTTGTGCCTGGCATAGAATTACTCCCAGAACTGCAGGTTTCCTGCTACCATCTAGTAACCATCCTTCAAGGATTGCTTTTGCCATTTGTATCAAACTGCCGATTGCTGTGGGCTAGTCTTATCTTTTCTTGATAAATTGTATACATTAGGACAGTCAAAATCAGTACACAGTGGTTGCTTCAGATTGCTTTATAAATAACCAAAAGAAGTAGAAATTGGGTAAAAAAACCCCACATTAGTTTTATATATTTAGTAGAATATGGTAATAAGAGCAGTTGATCAGACCTGTACTTATAAACAGTTAAGAGAATTGCTGTTTGATTTCACCTGAGAGGCATTTATATTTGAAAGAACATTATTTTAAATTATTAATTCATTGTTTTCTGATAAGCTTTTTTGGGCAGTGCTGGGTGAGCAGGGTTCTGTAAATCTGAAGAAAGTGTCCAAGAGTATAAAATTTTGGAAAAAAATTCTAACCAGTTGTAAAAAACCACACCAAACAAACCCAAACGTGTGGTTTACAGACTCTTTATTCAGGAATGAGATCAATCCTTTAAAGACATTTGCTCTTATTTTAACTGCATGTAGAAATATAAATTGCTCTAAAGGAACCCTTGGCCTAAAGTTTTATTACGGTCTGAACGTTAAGCTGCAGTGAGGGTAGATCCCTTCAGTGGCAGCTGTGGAGTTAGAAGCAGTATTTTAAAGTTTGAGCAAAAGTTAACTGACCACAAAAGGCTTCTAGGGGCTAAACAGCTCTTGAAGTTGCAGAATAAGTATTATAAAATTGTCTCTACTCAAGTGTCTATTGTCTGATTAGACAACAGGAAAATAAAATCAAAGACTGTGGTTAGCAACAGCTGTCTTATGTTACCAGCTCTGTTAAAGGTACAGGCCTCTTCTGTAAAAGAGAGATCTAAAAAAAGGGGTAAGGGTGTTACTTGAAAGTTCAGCAATGCCCTTTTCTGTGATTAATTATTTTAAATCTCAGCAGCCCAAGTAAAAACAGCATCTCATTTACTTGCACTCCTCTATGCAGAATTTCTTTTTAATGCCCTCAAAATTTCTTCTGAAACAGTGGTGCAGTGGCTTGTGTTTGTTGATCCTTTTTTGTGTCTGATAGTGCCATTTTTTTACTTCCATGGTATGTGAATTCCAGCTAGGGCAGACGAACAAAAATACCGAGAAGACAATTTGTCACAGACTCTTCCATTTTTCAGCTTTTGTAGCTGTTCAGTTTAAAACTTCCATGAAAATATGCAGGGCGTGTTCATAAAGATTTTGCCATTTATCAGTTGAATGTTGTATTTCAAATACATCAAATATGGGAAAGAATGGGGCTATTGTAAAAAAAGAAAGAAAGAAGCAAATGGAAGTCTGAAATTATCTTGTTGCTGAAAAACAAAAGCCGCAATTTAGAGGCTCGATGGGAGTCTCTGGCATTTGTCTGCCAATACCTAGCTCTCAGAGAGTCAGTTACTCTATGGGCTTTGGGTCAAAACACCCAAACAAGCATAGCTTGAACCGTCAGTGATTGTCATGAGAATTTTTCTGGAAAACCTTGGATTTTCAGTATTTTCTCTTCATATGAATGACAAAAAAGTTACTTCGGTTTGAGTTACTACCTCATCAACTCCCCAAACCACTATTGTATGTTCCAAATGAAGGAATCCAAGTTGGTTCGAATATATGGTTTTAATGATTTGTTCCAGTTGTTCTTTCTAGAAATGAAATTCTTATTTCGTTAAATCTGGGTTTGGGTATATTCTTCTGATCTATCAACAGGTAAATTAGTCTAAATCTAATGGACTTGAAATAACATGGGCAAATTCAGAGCCAGAATGCTGAGTTACGTTACTTAATTGTATGACAGTTCACATTCAAGATAAAGAGTTTTGAGTTTTATCAAATTTCAATTACACTGAAATTGCACATTTGGTAAAAAAACAAACCGCACTTAATTAAGGAAGAAAGTTTTCAAGTTACTTCGTTACTGAAAACTGGGGGGTACAGCGAAGTTGGAGGTGATGACACCTGGAAATAATGAACTCTCCTTTTTTCAGTGAGGGTCAGAAATCAATACAATGTCTTCTGAACAGAAGATGGTGTTTAATAGTTTTCTAATGATACGATTATTGAATACAGGTAGATTTTTCTATAAATAAAAGAGGATAGGGTATTATATAAAGATAATTATGTAAGTATAATACAAAAAACTTGCTGTGATGCTAGAGTCATAAGTTTAGAAAGTTATAAAACAAAATCTCAGTTTAAGAACAGAATTATATTTCAATTTTCCCTCTACTGGCTTGTTAGGTAACGAAAACTATCAAAATATAAGATACTGGAAGCATGTCCTGCGAACTACCGGGATCTGGTAGCGCTGACAGAGACGACAAGCAGGTTGATTCTTCTGAATGTCTTCCGTGCTGTAGATTTGCAGACCGGGGGGCACTGTGTCTTCAGAGGGAGCAGTGTTACAAAGCCTCTCCCCTGCGCAGAGGCTCCGCTGATGGGCAGTAATGGTCTCGTTCAGAAATACGGTCTGCCTTCAGCTGAGCTTCCTAACTCCTGCTGGCATCCTCCTGGATGTTTTAACTACCACCCTGGGGGGCGGGGGGGGAGGATGTCATCCAGCCCCTTAGCCTTTGAAAGGCTGGCACCCTGATTTAGAGTATGTTTCTGGGGAAGAGACTTAAGATAATGTTGATGAATACTGTAAATTCAGTTAAAATCCAGATCCTTGATGTTCTTTGTTTTGCCTGTCTCGTGACAGTTCCTTGAATGATGAAAGACTCAACTAAATTCACCTTTCCCATTCTTAGTTGTTTTTTTTTTAAACTGGTTATGTTGTATATAACACGTCAGGTTGGAGACACTGCTCTTGAAATGAAATTTATTTGTTCAACTAAAATCTTGTGGTTTAATCTCTGTGATATATTAAAACAGAATTCACAGGTGATTTGAATAACAGTACTGTATTTCTTTTGTATACATTACACCTCAGAGTGAATCTCTCCACTAAACACTTTCTTAGAGGGCATTTGAAACAAATTTTGGATGAAATAACCATTTGCAGGAGAACTGGTTTTTGCAATAAATCTAGCAGAAGTCAATGGGATTATTTTATTTGTTTTAAATAGTCCTCTATAGAATTCCAAACAATTCCAATGAGCATGGACACAGAGATTGTACTAATAAAAGTTCAGTCCAGGTACCAGCAGTAAGGCAGTTATCAGCACTTGATCAGTCATTTCTCAATTCTATCAAGTATGTGATTCATTAAATAGGTAGAGTTCATTGGTGCTCAGTAATCCAAACCATTCCTTTTTCACATGTATATAAAAAGTATCCTTCCCTTATATATGTTATGTAGAGCAGATGAGAAATACAAGTAAGAGGCTTCTCAGACCGAGAAGCTATACCTATCTGAGCTGAGATTTGTTACTGAGATTTTCCCCATTAACCGTTATTCTGGTTAATTACTGTATTTTCTAGTGTGTCAATTCTGTGTTAAAAATATACAAGCAAAAAAAATTTCTGAAATAATTTAGAAGACTCCTAGCTGTGGCAGATCTGCGAGTATTATTCTCCCCCAAAATGGGAAGAACAACTTACTGTCTTGGTATACTTTATTCAGTAGTAGTTCATACAGAGTACCAAAACGTTTCTGATGTTTCTGTTCAGTATATTTGGAATTTTAATTACAGGCATGAACACAAAAGAAAAAATGGAATTGGTAGTAAGGGCAGATGTCGCGTACTGGTGAAGATACGGTAAGAGAATTGAAAGAAAACAGGGTAAAGATTTTGGATAGAAATGAGTATAGAGAAACTTCAGTCACAGTATCAGTAGGAAAAGACCCTCATTAATGAGGAGAGAGTGAAAAAGGATCGTTGTGCCTGAGACAGAGGGAAGAGCAGATAGACTGGGGGATGGGACAGAAGGCTGGATGCACAAAAAGGAAATACTGTGTGTGCAGCGAAGTTTCATGACATGGGGAAACGATTAGGAAAAGGGACGTGAAAGAGGTAACAGGAAGAGTAAGAGAAATGAAACGATGGAGCTTGAAGACAAGGCAAAAAGAGCAATTCATTACTGCATTAAGAGAACAGTCAGGAGTGGGTGTGGGGGCCAGTCTGAACTGGTGGATATGCTGATTCTCTGGCAAGCAGTTACCTACTGATTGACATCTGCTGCCAAACAAAATGCTGTTTTCCAACAAATTTGAGCCCCTTCGTTCTTTAATTTTTGGTTCCTTCTACAAAGACTTTTGAGAAATCAGGGTGAACTGCTTTTCTCTTGGTATGAATTTGGGAACTGCTTTTTAAGTCTGAAAACAAACTTTATTGTAGACATAGTTCCAGATACAAGTCGGTGAGCAAAGGAAAAAAAGGTGTAGTGTGGAGGCAGTTCGGTTGTCCCTTAGTATTTTCAAATGTGTATGTTTCTCTGTGTGTATTAAGAATCTATTTGGTCTGATCATTTATTGCTCTTGTGTCCGAAAAATTGGTCCAAATGTGCTGTTCTTAAAAATAGTATATGACTTAAGCAGCTTTATACAGTTAAGCCTCTGTGAGCAATTTCTGCAGCTCCTTGAACAGATTTTTGCCATTTACTAACCAATAGTTTGGCTTTCATTGTTTTGTATAGTCATCTCCTTTTTTTGAGATAACTTGTTTAAGAAGCGTGTAAACCTGGCTTTGCAAATTTGTTCCTCTGTACGGTTTAAGAATTTGAGACCTTGTTTAAAAATTTAGCTTTATGTAGCATATTATATAGAAAGATTTTGTTTGCAAGCTTGTCCAGTGCACAGTCTAAATTAAAATGATGTTGACTTTTTGGTGAAATTCTGCCCCTTCTGTGCTTGGCTTCAGCTTAGCTGGATTTCAGCCTTTAAAGAATGGGTTGTTTTGTTCATTACTTTTGTTTGCTGTAAGTGCAGATAGTAAAATAGCTGACAAGTCAGAAAAATAAACAGTATGCTTATAAAAAAGCTTTAATGTTGCGGTGTATCTTTTACTATTGCAAAGATTTAAACAAAACTCAAAAAAAGTTGTCACAGCTCTGAACAATATTTGCTTATATTGTTTTATACTTCATGAACCCATGACTTCAAATAACTCATCAGTGCTAAAGAATCCATAGTGAGGGATGAGCTTTTCTGTTCTTCTTTTACCGTAGGACTCAGCCTATGAATATGGTGATTTTTCTTTTTTATTTAGCATTCTCCTTCTTTTATGTTTTGTTTCTCTTAAACCTGACAGTTGCTATTCTGCTTTCAAGCAATTGTTGTCATATTAATCATCTCCAGGTGGTTTGTGTGTTTAGTTCCCTTTTAAGTAAGATAGGAAGAAAAAGATACAGTGATATGTCCATTAGATGGATGGAAGAGAAAATAGAAAATTTCTAAGGAAACTGGGACCTCGGCTGTCGGTTCAGTGAGTAGCCAGGACTTCAAACTGTGATTTATATTGCTGTAATGAAATGAGGACCTTGTTGATGCAGAAGGCAAAAAAAGGAAAATTTGGTCTGTCACTCAGTCCTGGAGATGTTTCAGGAGGGTGGAAAAAACCTCCAATATTTTTAATAGAAACAGAGCGGAGTGTCTAACTACAGAGTAGGGATTTTTACCTGCCCTACCAGCATTTTTTTTTTCTCCCATGTAAGACAAGAAAAGCCTTTATACTTGAAAGGATACTAGAATTTAGATTGATGCCAAACTAAATCTAAAGATTATGCTTGTTCTGTTTTTCAGCTGAATTCTTTAAAGAGAAGCCTGAACAATGGAAGGCAGAAAATTACTAATTTTGATAAAGTACACTGCACTGAAATTGGTGCTGTGAATAGTTGTTTAAATAACGAATACTTTCTCATGTGTCTTGAAAGATTTCTACCCCTACCAGGTCTTGA
>VYZV01035237.1:539033-549603 GCA_013401275.1 Pandion haliaetus | reverse complement strand
ACCCCTACCAGGTCTTGATGAAGTAACTGAATGTGCATCTCTGTAACAAAATACCACTTTCTATTTTATAAATTTATGGGGGGATTCAAGCTTCCTTTTTAATTAAGGCCATTTTAATTTTCATATTCAAGTGTACTTGTTGCCCATAATCTCTGGTCCACACAACACCAGGAATAATAGGGGCAAAAACTTGTTTATGTTCTGTGTTTAATCTGGTATTTAATAGTATTTGATGCTTTCATTAAATCTCTGGTTTCTGGAGTCACTGATGTACGGAAAATTATTACAGAAAATTTACATGAGGTGTTTAGTACTTAAGGTTCAGAAAAATGTCTTGAAAAGGTACTTAAATAAAAGTGATTTAGTGATGAAAGACCAGGCCCTAATCAAGCTGCTCAGATATTAGAAAAAGTACCTTTGAGTTGTATACTATTTCATTTCTGCTTCATACCAAGTTCCCTATTAATCTATATTTTCCATCCTGATTATCAATTTTATTTCAAATACCCTAGCAGAAATATTTCAAAATTCATATTACAGTTTTTCAGTATTGTCAACTTCTTTGCTGCAAATAAATAGCTAGCTGTAACCAAGGTATTTGCTTTAAATCACTTCTGTATGAAGTGTCCAACTAATTCTGAAAGCTGAAATCAAGTGTGTGAACACCTGAATAGAGAAAAACTGTAAAAGCAGTTATCTTCATTTTTGTTTTTCTCAATATCTTCCTATATTCCAGCTGAAAAGACAAAACCTCTCAAACATCAAAACCTCATTCCACCTCTCCAAAATTTTCTTAGGAGTGACGTAATTCTGCTATTCAGTATAGTTTTTCAGTGTTTCCAACTGTACTCAGAAACTAAAATACCTCTGAATCTTCTGTTCTGCATTTAATGACAGCAAATATTTGGAAAATTCAGACAAATACTTTATCTGTACTAGCAGTAAAATACCTGAACAAACCATCACACACACATTTTTCTTTTCTGACCTACCTAGAACCTGGCCTTTCATCCATCTCTGCTTACCTTTTCCATCAGGAGACAAACCCTGACTCCAGTGCTTCCAGGCCCTATGCCAGTCTTGCAGAACTCCTGAGTGGATACAGAAAGTAACTTGATTTTAATAGGTCCCCATTTTTGTTAATGATTTATTTGTTTTCATAACACTGCTGTTGAAATCAACTCCCACATTAGCCGACCTCTGTGTCATACCGACAAATTTTGCTCTGTACAGGCATCTTTAGAAATTGCTTCATAAAATTGTTCCTGGCTGCACAGAATAACATGTATTCCAGAGAATATTGTAGAGAGTTGCCTCTCTGTTTCATTTAACCATCCGTGGCTGTATAAATCTTCAGCAATGTAATTAAAACAGCAGCAACATCATAAAAAGTGGCACAAAAAATATTCCCAACATTAAAGGGACTTTTTTTCCCCCCTTTGAGTATGTGGTTTTTGAAAGATTTCTCACAGGTTATCTTTCATTTATTTATACATGCAGATATATAGTTCAGCTTCTAGCTTTTACTGTTTTCTTCCTTGAACTCATCCTTAAAATTACAAACAGGGGCACTAAACTGCTACTTGGTGATTTACAAGGACTTACTCTGTGCTATTATGGCGGAACGCAGTATTGCCTTCCATATTTCAAGGTAGGCTTTTAGAGTAGTTATAATTTACCATTTCATATCGCGGAGCACTCAAAGGCCAAAACTAAGTTGGAGATGCCCTTTGTAATCAAGACGCTCAGTTAGGAAACTGGTCTTGCTCCAAGGAGTGGACAGGCTGGAAAACACAACTTAAGTAGGAAACAAGACCGAAAGATCAGCCAGAGAGAGATGATACCTGGTAGCAGCAGTGTGGAATACAGACAAATCCTAGCCACTTGAGAGCAGGAACATTGGTCAGGTCTCTTGTTTTCTAAGCCACCAAAACTCTTGCATTCCGCTCTATTCTTTTATTATTCCTGTTTGGTGGGGGGGGGGAAGGGAAGAAAAATATAATTCATAACACCCATAAAATGAGCTTGAGAGCAGGCAGCAATTCAGCCTGCATTAACAGACAATTCTAATCGGGAGCATGACTTCATGTTAGCGGTACACAGATTGTGTATGATTGATTGCGGAGATGTGCTCCGTCTACACCGAAGGAGGTTTGGGATTTTGTTTGCAATTACAGCAGCATTGTTTCTTCCTCTGCTGTTTGGATTAATTGAGGATCAGTATCATCAGTGCAAGTTCAACATTTTCAGAGGACCCAGCTTTTGGAAACTGAGGGGAGTTCAGTAAGCAAGTCTGGTGGTTTATGATAAGAAATAGAATCTAGCTCACTTCCATTTACCTGTGTGGCTGCTTAAGGACTGAAAAGGGTAGTGAGCAGTAAAAATTAAATTTTGTCTCTAAATACACACTGTACCAGATCTAGTGCAACTTTCAAACTGGACCTATGCTTCATGAGAAGTATAAAGCAAACCATTAGTTAGGGTGAGATTTATGAAAGTACTGTTGAGCAGAACTAAGGCAATGATGTGTACTGATCAAAAAGCTCACCTACTCTTGTGATCAGTTTTGGATGACTTATTTCCTTTTTTCCTCTAGCTTTTAAGAGGATGAGTTACCAGTTGTGTTAGCGTTTAAAACATCAATATCGTAAAGTTGCAGGGCAGCATAAGAAAATACTTTATGGTAAACTGGTTCTTTTACAGGATTTTTTAAAATATCCTTAAAAATAGCAAGTTTAAAAAACACACAGAGGTCTATTATTTCATAGAGAATGAGAAATGTATCTTGTGGAAGAGAGTTTGTATAATATGGTAACTTAGATAAGAACAGAATGCATAAGGTAGATATGTATTATGCTACATCTTGATGAAAGAGAAGGATGCTTTTCCTGTAAGTGGAATACAGAACACTTACTGCAAGAAGTTTAAAACAGCTGGAATGGCTTTTGTTGTGGGTAGGCAGCTAAACAGCTCGCTCGCTCCGCCATAGTGGGATGGGGGAAAGAATTGGAGGGGTAAAAGCAAGAGAACTCATGGGTTCAGATAAAGACAGTTTAATAGGTAAAGCAAAAGCTGCATGTGCAAGCAAATACAGAATTAATTTGCACAAAGCAAACCCACTCCCCACGGGCAGGCAGGCGTTCAGCCGTCTCCAGGACAGCAGGGCTCCAGCACACCCAACGGTGACTTGGGAAGAAGACAAACGCCATCGCTCCCGACGTCCCCCCCGCCTTCTCCTTCCCCCAGCTCTGTACGCCGAGCATGACGTCCTGTGGTCATAGGGAATAGCCCTTGGGTCAGCTGGGCTCAGCTGGGTCCCTTCCCAACTCCTTGTGCCCCCCCAGCTCCTCGCTGGTGGGGTGGGGTGAGAAAGAGATGGCCTTGATGCTGTGGGGGCAATAGCTCGATCACCAGTCTGTTACTAACACTGTTTTGGTCACAAATCCAAAACACAGCACCATACTGTCTGCTATGAAGAAAATTAGCTCCAGCCAGTCAGATCCAATACAGCTTTTCAATTTGAAATGCTGCTGTCATATAGGATATGAGATTTACTTTCTTTTATGAGTTATGGTGCTGTTTCATATAAATATTGTTAATAATAATAGTTATGTTTTTAATAAGGAAAGCTAGTGCAGTGTGAATAACATGCTGGTTTTTTTCTCTTATAGACAATCAGTCTGCTTGGGTGTTAGCAGAGAAAACTGGTAACTTTAAGTGAAGTAGTAGGGTTTAAGGAGTGTCTTGGCAACTTGCTCAAGTTGCTATTAAAATAAATATTTACTTCCTTTCAAACACTGAAAAAAGATTCGCTATTTAATGGAAAAAAAAAAAAACCACAGTGGGCACTTCAGAATTCCTGCAACAGGTAGCTGCTGGTCATTTTTTCATATGCCTCTGCTGTTCATGTCTAAACTGATCAGATGTGTTGTAAGTGCAGAATCTGCATGAACTAATCAGTTCTTGAAATCAAATGTACTGTTTTGTCTTACACAAACACTTCTGAAGAATGTTGCTGCCTCTTGAAGCTGTAATCTGTTTTGTGTCTCTTCAGGCTTTTTTCCTCTGTTCGAGTGGCTAACAAAGTCACTTCAAAGTAGTCATTAATGTAATTTATAACAACTCACCTAAAGTTAGCTAAAAAATTTGAAAATTGCTTATAAAATAAAATACTAACACAAGAGCTAATGCTCCGCATCGATCCCTTTGCAGTAGACCTAATGATTAGGCGGGAGGTCATACAGCTCATCGTAGAACAATTCAGGTTTCAACAGTACCTAAATACACAAGCAGTTCCTTGAACATCGGCGCTAAGGAAGCTATTTCTGCACGTCTGTGTCTTGTCGTTAGCTGTGAGCTCTGATTTGACGTTTTGCCGATGGCAGTATGGTGACAGGAGTTTTGTCGTCTCGCCTCTTACAACATGAATTTATGGCACAGCCGTTGCCTTGGTTTGAACGTGTCCTTCTGTCCAGCTCCATGCTCTCTCCAAGCTTCAGAGATCTCACTTGTCTTTGAAATAGCCTCCTCTCAACCTGAGTTGAAGTCAACCTCTGAGGACAGTAGTTACTAGGGAAAAAGAGTGCACAAGACGCACGGTCACCTTGCCTTGGTTCCCTACGAAAGCCTTGGAAAGCACATGCCCTGAAAACGTGTGGGTCGTTGCCTGCTCACACCGGGCGCAGAGAAGGCCTGGGCCAAATATGGCGGCAGGGGCATACAAGCAGCCTTCTCCAGAGCCGGTGAGCCCCAAGCAGTGTGGACGTGAGTCTGTCTGGACTGGTTAGTTTAGTGACAAGGGTTCCCTCCCTCTTCAGGATTGTCATTTGAATGGTTTTGTAACTCCACTGCAACTTGCTGTGGATTTTGGTGGCTTCCCTGTTTCTCGAGCTTCCCACATACCATCAAAGATCCTTAAAACAATTATGTGTCGCTGTATAGAGGGCTATGGTGATGAAAGGCATTTTGATTCAAAATGCTCGTTCACTTGCCGAGTCACAGCTATTTAGCCTGGAGTGTGTTTGACCTCAGCCTACTTTCCTGTTTTGTTTTTACTCACATTGAGCAAACAAACAGGTGATGCTTTCACCTGATGAGCACGCAAAGGATGTGCTAGTTTTGAAGAACTCTGTTTTGTAAATGTATCTTTCAGGGGTTTATTAGAATATATATGTTATTGCCTTTTATTAAAACTTAGTAAAAATACATTTCCCATTTTCAGCCTTTATAGCCCAGTAGTAGCATCAGTATATAAACATTCTCAGGAACTCAAGGAATCAATTACAAGCCTATTCAGTTGATGGACTTAGATTTTCAATTAATAGTAGAACCACAGGTTTATTCAGAAACTATTGTTTCCGTGGCTTGGGATTGGGCGTCAGAGGGAAAATACTACAAACTGGGAGGAAACCATGCCTTCCCTCTTATTTCAAGAAATGTAGCAATGCGCTATGCTGTCACTCATACATTCTTAAAAAAAAGGTGGGGGGAGGCAGTTCTTCCATCACTTTCCCTAGAAATGAAATCATAGTTTTGTTCCAACAGGAGAGATTTAAAACGGGTGATGAATATAGCAAAGATGTATTTCCATCTACCTTCTGAGATAATAATCTTGTTATCTAGGTACGGAGTAAAGTAGCACTAAGGGAAATGCTATCACATATGAATTATTTTACTGCAGGAAACGTACACCATGGCATGCATAGCATGATCGCACACCATTTGCTCCCTAATCACTGGTTTCCAAGCTGATAGACCATCTACTGTCTGATGAGAGAAACTGTTTGCTGTTTATGTCAACTCAGCAAGAGAGAATTAAATCTTCTTCAGCTGGTTATTTTTAAACAAGGAACCACTGGAGCACTGCATAATGAAATAGTAAAAGGAAAATGATACAGGGTATAGAGAATCATTCAATAGTGATAATAACAATGAACCTGTTTCTTAGAAATTAAAGAAATTTAGGTTTGGTTTTGAATGAGCTATTTCTCTGTCATTTATTGAGAAACAAACGGGTGGGTAGCAGAGAGCCAGAAAAAACTTCTGCAGGAGAACAATTTGTTACTCTTTTACTGGCAAGGAATTTTTTTTGGTCTTGTTTTCTTGTTCTGATATACTGGCAAAATTGTTTCAGACTGGGTAAAGGAGAACCCTGTCTCAGGCTATTCCTTATCACCTTGCTTTAAATACTGATTTTCTGATTGAGTGAAAGTGGCCTTTGGAAGAAATAGAAGGGTTTTTTGTGTAAGCTGTAAAACTTTAGCTCAATTACTAACATAGGTTCTTGATACTGTAAATGCATAGCTTTATATGTAAACAAAAAAGTGGATATAATGGAAGACCACATTTTATGTAATGTCCCAGCTTGATGCAAGACAGTGCTTTTTTGTTTTGCTGGTTTTCAGACCTGAGAGTCTGCATTCTCGAGCGTTTCCAGTGAATTTCTCATCTTGTCTAAAATAATTGACATACTTAAGTGGATAGGTTATCTGCAGATTTCCAGGATATGTAAGTACTTTTACAGATAGCAAAAAGCACCCCAGATTCCTGCTAGGTAAATGTAAATGTGTTCACATGTGGAGCATGTAACACTGTTGTATGATGACTATATCGCCAAAACCCCATTTGACATCTAGTGTTGATAAAACTCTCTTCTTACTCATGATAGTATTAAGTTTTTTTTCATGGGAACCTCACTTCTTTTCCAAAAATCGCGAATATCATGTCTGGGTGTGAAGATACTGAAGGTAATTAGTATACACAGCAACTCTTGTCTCCAAACTTTGCAAAATACGCATTTTAAAGTTCAAGCATATAAATCACATTTTGGATGGGTTTTGTCTTACTGCATTGTCTTACTTAAGTCACAAGTTGCTTGTGATTTACACCATGTAACAGACAAGGGAGTTATAAAATTTCAAACTGAAATTTAAGCTGTTTTAGGAAAATGTCACTAATGAAGCCATTAACAACAGTGTTGTGCACTCCCATAAGAGTACCTAACTAACGTAGTACAGAGTTACAAACCCCTGAAATGAGGGGTTCATAATGTAAGCGCTGACACTAAACAGAATTGTAGAGTCATGGGTGGTGTTGCTGTGATTAGCTTAGCGCTAGTACAGATCACGTTTTGGTATTCTTTCACCCTCTGCAAGAAGAGATGCTTTATTTCTTTCAGGCATAATTACATTTGTCACATTTTTGAGATTGCAAAAATCATGCTAGCATAAAAAGGCAAGATGACTTCCAAAGCACTTAACATTGTGTTGTTCGTAATATCGTTAGAGGGAAGAAGCGACGGGGGAAAAAAGTGGAAAACAGAGCTTTCTACTTTTCAGATAACTTCTCTGTCTCTCCCCTTTTTTTTAAGGATTTCTTTTCAGAAGAGTCTACAGGATAATGGGAACAGAAAATATGTTCTCCTGTGGATATACCTGAAGGATGAGATATAGGGAAGAGACAGTCTCTACAAATCCTCTCATGATTGTCCCCACAACGGAGAGAGAAAATTCTGGGTTTTTTTCCTGGGAGCTAGTTACCTGAACGTGCCAAGTCTCTGCAAGGATGTGTTTTGGCAGGCTTAGGCTCAAGCTCACAGACCGAGTACATGGAGTCAGTTGTATCTGCAGGGACAGAATTAGATGCACGTCAGCGCTCTACACTGCTCAATTTGTCTGCTTAGTAAGCAAGTTGACTCCATCTGCTCTGGGGTGAGAGTGCCAAGATCTTCACATTCAAGGTAGGGGTATGTAGGCTGGGACAGGAATGATGATGGGGCAATCGATGTGTCCATCTGCTGCCAATACAAAACGATCACCTATGTGCCTGTGTCCAGTTTCAATTCTCCAAGTCAAGAAAGACACAGACAAACGGGAGTGAGTTCAGTGGAGGGCTGCCGAGCTCATCGGGGCCTGGAGCGCTTGCCCTGTGTGGAGGGGCTGAGGGAGCTGGGCTGAAAAGTCAGGAGAAGAGCTGGCTCCAGGCAACCTAAGAGCAGCCTCCCTCGCGTCTGCGGGGAGGGTCTTGAGGAGACCCTTCACAGTGGTGCGTGGTGGGGCTGTAAGAGACGGCAGGCGTAGCTTGAAACAAGAAATGTTTACGCTGGATAAAAGGAGAAGCTTCATCAGCATGAGGACAGTGAAGCTGTGGAGCAGGTTGCCCGGAGAGGTTGTACAGATAGAAGACATTCAAATGGTATTTGACTGCAGCCCATCAAAACATGGCAACTATCTTTAAATTAGCTTGCTGGGGTTTTTTTTGGTAGGTTTTCCTTCTTTCCCCCCCCTAGTAATCTGTTTGCAGGAGCTCAGAGTTCAGTAACAGTTTCCCAGCTGCAGACCCAGAATTCTGAGTGGGCTGAGTAGCTCAGGTCAGCTTCAGTGCTTTTGTGTCTTACCTTGCTAGCAGTAATTATTAGTGTATTTAAAGGCAATTTAGGTATGGCCAAAAGTGCCCACAGCTGTTGCATAATTAGAAATACTCTTACTTCTGGCCAGGGTAATGTTACTAGGGTTTTAGTCTATACAGAGGCCCAGCATATGATCCAAAGAAATCAAAAAAAGAAAAAGAAAAACCTTGTTTTCTCCCACTGTCAAAAACTAGCATTCGGAATAGAGAGAGGAACTATTGAAAGTGATACCGGTATAAGAAGAGCTGTATCATATAAGCAGTTGCAGAGACTTGGTTACTTTCATATAGGAGCTAGCAAGAGAAAACTGCCAAACAAATCCCTCTTCATAGCAGATATTCAGTGCAATGAAGAAACAAGACTATTTTTAAATAATACATGATTTTTAAATTTGAATTTCTGATGTATTAGGAGTACTGTAATCTCAAAATGCCTATTTATTCAGACAAGAAAATGAATGCTAATACCATGAGGCATCTATGCATGTGAGCTTTCTACTGCAAATGGGATCATAAGGGATGAATTAACTGGTACCACAGAGGAAGATAGTTACGTTCTGGGGAAGGAGATTCAGAAGTCACTTTTGAGATAACAATTTGACTTTGAATTTATCACTGAACAAGATGATCAATCATTAAAGTAGTTTGGAAACTGTAAAAGAGTCTGTGAATGCATTGCCCTTTCACGCTTGTCGAGTTTGGCTAAAGGTGATGCTGGAACAACAGTGGGACAAGTCCCTTCGCTCCAGTCAGAGGGAAGGAAAAGGAGAGAAGGGATCCTCCTAGAAAGGATTGCACCTCAGCTGTCTCCTGCGTTCCCCCACAAGCCACATGTCTGCAGACCTTTAAGATGTACAATTTTAGAGGGAGACACTCCATAAAAGAGCACTTTTTTTACTGAGAGCGCTTATGTTGGTTGTAGATGATTGGGGTTAAAATGCCACCTCATCCTTACAAGACTAGAGGCTTACTTAGAGCAAGAGAAAAATGGGCTCTTCCAGGGTGATTAATTTAATCCTAAATGTTCAAATGTAAATAGGTTTCCTAAAAGCACCATTTTGCCTTTTTTGGGCCAGAAAGCAGACAACTTCAACTCTAAAGTTAGTGAAATGAAACTACCTAAGGCAAGGTAGTTACTGGAAGTACCACCTAAATATAGAACCTGATCAAAAACATTGAAAGCCATTGGAAAGGCCTCTCCAGTTCAGTTGTTTCTCTAAAGGTGTTCTTTTGAAGAACTAGCTAGCTCTCTTGACCCATGTGCCTTCTTAACCTTAGAAGCAGAGGTTTTATTCCCTGGTATTTGCACATCTTCTGAAGGCAGTAACTCATAGGTCCACTTTTCTTTCCAAATTTCTATATAATGTTAAAGAAGGTTGGAATGGGATAAAAGATACTGAAACCCAAATGTTCATTGCATAAAGCGTGCACACGCACATACAACAACCTTTTAAGATGAGCAATTCACATGACTATCAGCTGACAAACTATGGCTAATTTTACCACCATCAGCCTGGGAAAGATTTGCCTTGCAGAGACAGAGTATGCAAAGGCTGCCCAAACTACCAAACAGGTAATCAGAAGAAAACTAGCTTATTCGTGTCTAGATGCCTAGTGCTATCCTGTACCAAAAAATAAAAAAAAAAATCACCCTAGACTGTACATAACATTAGACTTTATGACAAGATAGAGTGTTTTTTCTAAAGGAAGTACGCTCCTAAGTTTTTATTGTAAAACCAAATATCCTTATATCTAGAAAGCTGGATCACTATCAGCTCCCATGTCTTATCCCCAAAAGGCATATATATATGGCTTTTTCTTGTGACTGAGAAAATAAAAATCAGTTTTGCTTACAGGCTGATTTCCTGATCTGGGATGATGGGGGTGCACTGATGGGGTGTGGAACAAGCTAGTTCATGCGTTTAGGAAAGGCGTGTGAGCCATATAACAACTGCTACAACCAAGGCTTGGGACAGACCAAAGAGTTTTTTTGGTTTGGGTTTTTTTTTTTCAGTGTGCTAGTTTAACTGCTATCAAGTGTGATGCTGTTGTAAAGGTGGTATACAGACATCGATGTATAAACTGAAAAACGTATATAGTAGAATTCTAGAAGTTCTTTTGAGACCCAACTGCTTTTTCTTCGTCTTACTGTCTAGTGTTCTTC
>VYZV01035237.1:504328-538658 GCA_013401275.1 Pandion haliaetus | reverse complement strand
CTCCAGGAACTGTTTACTCATTTATCACATCGTTACATTTAAAATATATGATGCTTAAGGAAAAGAAAACTAACGCTGCAGGCATCTCTTTGTATATGAAGACTGCATTTATGTCATACAGTGAAGAAATAAGTCACTAAGGAGACCTTTATCATAACGAATTATTGAGGGTTTTTGGGGAGGGTGGTCAAAATGAGATTTCTCTGGAAATATAGTAGTTTGAAGTGACATTAAAAATAAATAGTTCTTACGTATTGGTATAACAGCTTGAGATTAATGGCGTATTAGGAATTTGATGGTGGCGTTGCAAAGTCTTGCATATATTTTAGATTTTTACATGCTCTGTTTAGTTTTAGTGAAGAGAGTGGAAGTATTCTTAGGATGCATAGAAATAGAATTTCGTTTTCTAGAATAAAGACTTCACTTATAACAACAAAAGTAAAAAAGTAAAAGTGATATTGTAGAGTGTGCTGTGCTTGAAAAATATCTGCACAAAACTGCTTTCCTAAAAACCTTTGCATTAAGTTACTGTTCAAGCTTATCGTGAACATATTCTCTTCAACAGTTAATTTCAGCCTGGAAATAAATAACTGTAGCAGCAAGGCCTTTATTCTCCTACCTCAAGTAACTTGAAATCTGCTGAAAAATGTAGTCTCTAACATGAATAAGTAAATTACAAGCAAATTTTTTTGTTCAGTTAGTGTGCTGTTTCTCATTTTCTGAATAATTGCCTCCCTTATACTTTTATAACTAAGGAAAGAGTAAGAAGACACAAGCTATTGCAGTCTGGTACTATAGCTGTGTCTAACAGGTGTGTCAAATACCAAACATTCCTTTCAGGCCTTGAATGGTGAAAATATATAGGATTTGATTTACTAATGTACAGCTTCACTTTTCTTCACTTTCACATTGCTTGAGTTCATGGCCTCTGGAGACTATCAATTATTCAAGAAATGAGCTGAGATAAAGTTGGAGGTTTATCAGCCAGCGCAATGGCTTATAATGAAAACCAGCAAGTATAGGACTCAGGAGATACTGTAATATACCTATGAACTGTCCCTTTTGATTTCTAGGCAATTTTCAATTAAAATCTTTGCATAACACTCATTATTACTCTGTTATATAACTTAGGGAGAATGAGGTACTCTGTTTTGGTGGGGTGCTGCTCATGGACACATCCTAAATCTTTTTCTGCAGGAAAGGAGGAATATTCTCTGTAAGTTACAGAAGAATAGTGGTAATAGTACTTCCAAGAATTATTATCAGCTAACTTTGCAGAAGTCTTAAAGGAAAAGAGTGTACTGGTCTTAAATTAAAAGTAAATTTCTCAGTCTAGTGAGTGGCGGACTGAAAAGATGATTAGGAAACAAAAAAGGTATTGTGCAGTTTTTCTTCTCAGGGTACAGAAAGCCAATGGTTATTTTGAAGCTTCAAGCTTTTTTTTCTTTTTTTTTTTTTTTTAGGAGGGTGGTTAGATGATGTAGTAGATTTCACAGGCATTGTTATTACTATGTTATTCTGGCATCCAGTATATTTCTCAAGTTTTAAATGAAATTTTCAACACAGGAAGTTTAAAGATCATCATTTGACATACATCTTGTGTTAATTCGAAAAACAGTGAAAAGTGGTTGTTATTGTATCCATCTGTAGCAGTGTAAAGCAATTTCACTAGACTTTGGAATAAATACATATAAGATGATACGCATTTTTCAGCTGAGTCTGACATCTAACTTCATGAATAAAAAAGACCCTATTAATCATGATGTGATAGAGTCACATACGTTGTATTTATCATTCTTGTAAGAGAGTGAGTTGTCTCTTGTTAATGTTTTGAGGAAATGCATAGTAATTATACAGAACAAATAAGAAAGTAAAAAATAAGAGTAAACTTGTGCAGAAGCTTAAATGTTGGTCTCTTTTATGCTAACACTTGCACATGCTATCATTTGTAAAGTGGTCAGTGTAATTTCTTAATGCATAGTTGAGTAGTATGCATATGTGAACGTGTGTGTGAATAATAGTTAATTCCATGGCCTGAAAACAATTTGAGGTAACTATATATACTTGGATTTGCAACATCAGATGTGCTCATGCCATCTACAGAAAGTATACAAGGACTCTGCAGCAAGGATACAGAAACAGTATTTTCAAATAATCTTTAACAGTATAAGTGGTCAATAGTTTGATATCACAGTATTTATTCCCTGGAATCAACACAGCACATTGACATGTATGACCAGAGTACCGGAGGGAGCAGTCTTTTATCACTTAGCTGTGAGCACAAGCCTACGGATATTTATTAAAATACTCATTTTTGATCTATACCAAATGATTTTGTGGGAAATGCAGAATCTTCACTTCTGGGTCAGACTTTCGAATAGGAGCTTACCCGTGTGCCCCATGAAGCAAGCAAAGTCATGACTACCAGACTGCCATTTTGATATGCAACCTCAGTTTGTACGTTTGTGCACCCTGTCCAACCTCATTTTGTACGCACGTGTGCATAGCTCTTGGGGATTCCTGAATGTTTTACCTGTGCCGTTAGACCTTGTTTGCCTTTCTTCAAGGAAGGGAAGAATTCAAATGCTTACTCTTAATGACAAGTTGACTGCATAAATGACTTTCTAGTGTAACACAGTTTCTTTTTTCCTACCGTTCTTTGCACTTCTTCCATCGTTTTCCTTTGAAATTCCATTCAGGGCATTGTCCTGATGGATAAAATTTTTCAGTAAGTATCGGAAACAATCTTAGAACAAATACTGAAAACGTGGGCCCTCATCTTACTGAGCTGAACAGCCTACCCAAGGTCAGAGGGTCACAGGCTGGACCTTTGCCTGCGTCGGAAGGAAGAGAGAACATTTAAACAGGGATAAGTGTTTAACAGACCAGTGAAATACATCCTTAAGTCTTACAGAGCTTGGATTTAGGTTCTTTTTAAAGCTTCCCACCTCTTTTCAAGGTGTCCTCTCTAACGCTATTGTTCATGCTATTGTGTTCTGCAAAAAGAAGAGTAGTAACACTTTACTGCTACTCCATATTTCTTTTCTTACCTCGTAAAGGCATTGAAGTATGCCAGTGTCTTTTTCTTTCTTAGATGTGTAACAGGACGTTTTTTTAAAACTGCATTCCGTAAAAATGGACAGGCTTTAAACTTTATGGATGACAAGGTGTGCAAGTACGAAAAGTATCTGCTAGTTTCCCTTTTAATTATTTTAAAATAACTGTAAGCAAGCCTTATGTATTACAGAACTAGTCTTCCAAACTCCAGTTTAATATCAATATACACTGTAAGTACGAGTCATCAGTATGTATGACAGGGTGGCAGACTTCAGCTTTTAGAGCTGAAAACAGATGTAGTACAAAATGGAGAGCTAAAATGAGATACAGCAGGGCTGGCAACATCATTTCCATGATCCTTTTAAAATCTAAGTATTTTTCTGAAAGCTTTTGTTTTCTTCTGCCTCTTGTACATACCATGGTTTCTGGCTCTTGGCCGTTTCTGCCAGGTCTTACGTCTATCGTAGGACGTTGGGGACTGTTCTGTGTCTTTTGGTGTGTAGGAGAAGTAGGTGTTTCGTGGGCTACCATGTGGTGCAGGTCTGCATTCAGACTCGGTGATCCCCACGGTCCTCCCCACTGCTGTGTGACTGTGAAAACTCCCCACATACTTTCATCTCACTGGTTGGGGAAATCTAGAACTGGAGATGGAAAATCTCCGTTCTTCTCCCCCAAGCCCATCACTGCCTTTGTGTGGAGCCAGCTGTAGCCATCAGACCTGCATGCGTTTTCAGGAGCTGAAATTCTGTACGATGAGTAGTCACACATAATGAATTGCTGTTTATCAGCTGTCCTCAGTTACAGGACACGCAAACCAAAGCAGCGATCGTCCTCTCAGTGATAAAAGTGGCTGAGAGTCAACCCCTGCAGGTCCCTCTCACTTTGCAGACCTTTCTGGATTCTGGCTTGGCATCCCCCAGTGCAGTTCTGTCTGATAGCTCTTTGCTGGAAGGTGGCTATCGTGAGTAAGTGTGGCTGGTTTTCCAGGCTGTTAGGTGGCTATAGGTAGGTGTCTGCTGGGTTTTTAGATGCCTGAAGTGATCTGTACGCAACTTACTATTGGTTCAAAGGGAGTTCATTCCCTGCTTCCTCAGATATGTTTGGAAATCTTACAAGACAGCTGCGTGTACCTGTGCATAGCAATTTCCGTGTGTGAACTGCACAGTCTCAAAGCCGCAGCTTGCATGTGAAGTGCCAAGTCTTCAGCAGATGCAGTCCCAGTAATATCAAGGGCACCATTTTCCTCTTGGCTTCTTGCTAGTTGTAAAGCTCTACAGAAGGCAGACTGCGTAACAGGGGTTGCCCTTGTCCTTTCTGTAGTCATTATATAGCCGATACCTGATCATGTGTTTGTTTTGTCCATCTTTCTGTTGGTTGTCCCTCACACACTTCATCACACACTTCCATCTGTTTCAGATGGACCAGTTTCTCTCTCTGTAACACCTAACCTTTCTTTTATATACTTCCTTAGCAGCAGATGGTACGGATTTTTGTCTATAGGTATTGTTCTGTCTTGGCTGTATATATGTAGCATTTCCATGTATGTTCTATATATGGAGACCTTCATTCTTTTCAGGTACACTTCTCTCTGTGGAGATGGAAAAAAAACCCGTTGATTTTCTATTTTAATGCTTTAATAATGCATTGTAACAGCAAGGGGAAATGGATATTTCAGAGATTCTTATGTATAGGGGCTAATATTGGAGGTTCTGCAGGTGGTTTTACGTATCTAGCTATGTGGTAAATTACAGAGTAAAGAATTTCTTAATCCACGGGTATAGCTGTGCATTTGTGCGTATACTGACGGTCATACAACATAAATCTTTTCTCCTGACTTTGCTCCAGTGTTGTTCACTATAGTATTTTATGCACCCTCTGTTAAGGAACTAGATTTCTCATTTTCAGGAGCACTGTCCATGCAACTCTGTAGTGGGCTCCTATACTCTCTGCATCACTGGGTTGCCATGCTCACACCCCTGAGAGATGCATGCGTTCTTTCCTTCTTACTAACTCCTCACATCCCTCATCCTTCTCTTCCCACAGAGGCTTGTCACCACTGAATTAGTCAAAAATCTGCCTCCCACTCATACACAATGTAAACTCTGTAAGTTAGAAGTGAAAGTTAAGTACTCCCTGTCAGAATGTCTTTTTGATGTAATTTTCTTCAAAATTTAACTTTAATTTTAGAGATACTAAAATTATTTGGTAAACATAACCCTTGCAAAGTTGGCATTTTGAGGGTTTCTAGGCAAACGGGGTGTAGGGTAGTGCGTTAGGTCCTGCAGACAGAAGCTACTCCGACCCTTAGGGTTGTGTCAAGTGCACCTCATCCGGGGTTGAAATCTTGTGTGTCCAGAAACTGCTCTTTTCCTCCCAAGAAACCCTTCTTTCGTCTTGGCCTATCCCTGCTCTGTCAGATGACACATCAAGACACTAACTCTTTCAGCCAAGCATACGGATGTCCTGCGGGTGACTTCTTCCAAGCATTGGTGTGTTGCTTGTAGACAATAACTCTCTATCTCCACTAGGTACGTGAATGCCACCAGGCTGCGTAGAACAATACTGATTTCTTAAATTCATTAGAAGAGGATCTGCGGTATCAGCACATGTTTAACTGACCTTCATTCACTTAAAATGAAGGAAATTAAATAAATGCAATAGAAAAAAACCCTTACATGCACTTAACCGTGCAAATTATTAGTGTAATTAAATATGTCTTTTCAGGGTTATTAGTGGAAAATTATTGCAGAAAAAAACCTATGAAAAGCATTATGAAATGTAAATACTGTATACTTTTATATAAGAGTACAGTTGTTTATCTACTTCATAAATCTTCAAGAAGATACTAACTTACCTAATTTTGTAAGTTGTTGTTCTGTTTTTTCATGGGAATGACTGCTGATTTATTGTTGAATACACACCAAATCAAAAAAATCCAAAAGCCTGTGTATTATACTGGTGGGATTGGTCACTACGGTATTTTTATTTTATTATTCTTTACTTGTTTTGACATAAGTTTATATTAATTTAGATAGTATATTACATGCAATGAATATCTGTTTGTCTGTACGTTGGTCTCTCTAATGCACTTCTGGTCTTAAATTGTTGCAAAAACGTTTTTACATTGCAGACTGATACACTATAGCTGCATCTTTCCATGTCAGCTTCAGAGGAGTGTTTTTTCTGGCTTCTCGACACTTCATGTCCAAGTGAGTTAGGCACACAGAGGAGGAAAGTACCAGGCATCTGTGCTGTCACTGCAGGATACTAGACCAGTTTGTGTAGGGAAATGCGGTTAAACTGGATCTACTTAGTATTACCAGAAGGCACCTTAACACGTGGCGGTGGTCAGGGTCGGGGGAACGTGACGTCGAGCTGTTCACTCTCCCCTCTTCTCCGTTTTTTAATCAGGCTGGATTTTTTCCTTCTTTCTCTCCTTAGTTTTTTCCCTTTTAATTCTGTAATGATTAAACAAATGTTCTTGGGCAGATAAACTATGCTTTCCCAGGGAGGGGGGGATGACATTTGGTGGTGTTTCTTTATGCATTAGAAAGAAGGAAAAAACCCCGACATTCGAATTTCTGTATAAGATTTTGATAAGATTTGTTGCTCATAAGATTGTTATAGTTCTGGGAAAAGAAATCGCTATATTGCTTCACTGGGAAGTAATTTGTGGGTTGGAGATTAGAGCAATAGTATATTTCATTCAATCAAACCTTACAGATTTATAAACATCAATACATCTAAGACCTTAAACAGAGTTAGCAAGGTCTTTTAAAAATTTATTGTTGCAGTAGCAGCATATTTGTGGAGGTAATACGGAGCCATATGCCACTTCTGAACGACACCTGCAATTTGCACTGATGTCTGCTCAAAATGCACCTGATTGGGCTTCGTCTGCGTGCCCTCTGAAACTGAGGTCAGCCGAAAATCATCTATCCGGTTCAGTGGCCCATAAAGATTTTGTGACTTAAAAAGTTCCTGCCTTTCTAAGCAGGGCAGATCAAAGTGAAAATGATGATGTGGCTATAGAGATACTCTGCTTGGTAGAGAGAAGCCATTAGCATGAATTTCCAGTCCTCAGAGCAGTTTCATGACTCTTGGTCACACAGCTTGCGATTCCTGCTTTTTAAGCCTGCTAAAATAATTCATTTTCTCCCAAGCAGGCTAATCCACTGAGCAGTTACTAGCCTGGAAAGTCATATCTTTTTTTTTTTTTTTATATATGTTTTTAGGAACCTCTTCTAGCTTGACATACTTCTTATTCCCTTCTTGGTTACACCAAATGCATGATAGTTTCATTTTGGAGAAACAAAGATAGAATTTTTCAGCACTTGATATGCTCAAGTGATACAACAAGAATAAACTGTCCTCATTCGATTTTGAACCTAGAAAGATTTGTTGACAAGTAGCCTGTCAGAGTCTGTCGTTTCATCGAAATTTCCATCTTGTATAATGATCCTTTGTTAATACAGGAGGATGAATGCAGAAGCAGGATATTTCTACATGATTTTAGTCCATCTGTATAAATGCAGAAGTCTTTTCCACTAAGATTACTCTTCTGTTGTTCCATTTGAATTCCTCATGCCTTCATTGCCTTCTTAACAGGGTTTTCTGTTTCAGCGGATGTTATAATTGAGAGAAACTAAATGAACACCCACTATCCCCATTTGTCTTTAAGGCAGGATAACCACTTATGCAACTTTCAGTCCCATTTTGGTCACTGAAGCATTTTACTGGTTCTGATTAGTCCCACAGAGTGGGAGCATCCTCATCTTGTCAGTTCAGAAGAGTCATTAAAACTTGTGTAAGCTGTGGTGATGCATGAGCTAGGACTATGTAAATTCCCTGTTAGCGAAGGCATTTTTCATCTTGTCAATTTTTTGCTACCTGCTGTTAACTCTGTAGGTAACCCAGTGCAGCTGATAGAGGAAAAAATACAGAAAGCAGATTGCTTGTAAAGAAATAGCCGAGGTGAGCTTTACACGTTCATGATTAAGCTTCTTTGGAAGACGTGGTATTAAAACTGATTTTTGTGTCTTTTGGATAGAATAACAATGCAACGTGCAAGCTTCTGTAAAAACGGATTATAACAAACCTGAAATTTTCCCTGGGTATAGAAAGAAAAAAACCAGAGGAATTAGCACAGCAATTAAGTAACACCACTTACTAAAAAGACGTATTTTAATAGGAAGGGTTCAAGTAATATCTTTCTTCTGAGCTGTTTTCATTTGCTCTGCTGGCACTCGGTGCAGGTTGTTCATCTCAGCTGACACCAGTGTGGAGTTACAGGGGTGACGTGCATTTGAGCTGACCTTGAAGAATATCTCCATTGCAACTGAACCAAGCAAACTGCTTACGGGTTGGTTTTGTTGTTTGTTTGGGTTATTTTAAATTTGCAGTGATTTTGAACAGTTGTATTTTTTTCTTTACTGTACACCTTTATTTAAAAGCTGTTAACGGCAAGGTTTTCTTAGTGCATTCACTTTCAGTCCAGTTTGTATCTGCACATTTTATAAGCTACGATGCAGAGAAGGACTCCGTCTTCCAGGTGGATTCTGGGCTACTAACTCTTTGATTCCGGAAAATAAGAATTGATGTCAGGAGCAATATCTGAAGGAGCAAAGAGAAAACAATCAAACAAGGAAATCTTTACCAAACAGCCTGGGACATAATGCTTTCTTTTTGTTTTCTCATCAGCTTTTCCTCATATCATAATCACCCATTTAGAGCAAAAGTTAGTTTTTCCTTTGCAGTTCAGTGCAGTGAGAATGAGATATTTGGCTACTGCAGCTAGAACATAAGAATGAGAAAAATGAATGTTTTTCAATTGACTTTCACCCATTCAAGGGGTTTCTCTTTCTTTTCTCAGGCATTAAGAAGTAAATGAGCTCACTTATTTTGTAGTGCTTTGTTGAGGCCTGTAGGCAGCTTGTTTGTAGAGACATCATACTTTAAGCCCATATCAGCTTTCTATGTCTCCACCTTATCACAGAGAAATCCATGATGCTACTAAAGGCCTGTTTTAGAGTAGAATAAATAGTATAGAACTGGCAAGCTGGAGGAGCACATTATGTATGGTTGTATTGTGTGTTTAGAAAATGATTTTCAGAGTAATATAATGTATTTAGATACTGTGGAATATTTCTCCTAGTTTCTCGCAAGTTACTAATTCACAGTATAGCAGAGGCTTTCTCACTGCAGCTGTGTTGGTTTCTCTTTAGAAGTTCCAGGAGCATAAAGCTACTCCTGCTATAGTTTGCAGTGACCTGCCTTATCAGCAATTTGTTTTCCAGACGATGAAAATTGGTTTTCCTCTTATCTGTAATGATCCTCATACAAACAATGAGTGTACAGTGATATTACTAATGCGGAGCCATGCAATCAGCACTTTTTTTGAGCATCACCGTAATGACAGCGTGGTGAAGGGTGAAGCCTGTCAGAATTACACCTTTTGTGTTCGATTTAACAGGACAACTGATGGTGGCCTTTTCTTTCCATTGCCGCAGATTCTTTTCCTTTTTACTCGTTTCACATTCCTAATAACATTAAAATTTTCTGAGCATTTTTAAAACATTTTGGGTGTGTTCAGAAAAAATACAGGACATAATTCTGACGATTATCACTTGTTTGCTAGCCTCTACGATTGTTTCCTGTAAAGACAACTTTTGTGAAAGTCATGATGATTAGCAAGTGAAAGTAAACAAAGGGCAATTTTAGTTTCGGAGAACATGTTTTGCTGGGTTCTGCCTCTGCTTAAATACTTTCCGATTATTTATTAGTCGTCTTTTTTACATATTTAAAAATAAGAATAATACTCTTTGCCGATTTTAAAACTTGAAATAATTATCATTATTGGTTTCTTTCTCACAATCATTCTGTCTTTCACATATTCACTCTTCTAAAACATTTTTTAAGGTCATGAACCTTCAGTTTTAATCAACTGGACTATAAATACACCCATAAAAAGCTTCATCCGCTTCATTGTGACTTCATGCTGGAAGTATATTACATTCTAATATTGAGAGTGATTCAGAAACAAGTATAATTCAGAAACGGGACACATTATTTTAATATTTTCAAAGCCGGCAATATAGCACCTGCAAGAATTTGTAAAGCGAAGAAAAAGAACATTCAGTAATCAGTCTCGGCATATTCTCCCAGCTGTCTTTCCTCACCAGAGAGGAGGGGAAGGAAAATACATATTGGCAAAAAAATGAGTAAGAGAAAGAGTTAGGTGGACCTAGTATCTATGTATTTGTAACATCAGTAGACACTTTTGAGTAAACGGCTCGTTTCCTATTTCACAGAGAGGAGAGTAACAAACGAGTTGTCTTGAATAGAAAAGCGGTCGAGCCGTGTTGGGAGATGAAGTGCCCTGGAGCCAGACCCCAGAGGAGCTGGGGTGAGCCTGCCGGGCGGCGTTAGGCGGAGGAACAGGGGCTGAGCCGTGGTTGGACAGGCCTTGTGGAGAAAGTGAGCATCCCGGTGGAAATGCTGTGCTGGGGTGCGAGCCTCTGGAGCGTATGAGTGGATTTGTAAGGCTCAGCAGTTTGGGGTTTTTTGTGTCGTCCGCCCCGCTCCCCCCCGGAGGTCAGTCTCGTGCCCTTGTTCCAGGACAGCATCAGCTATATCTTAATCATCTGTACTGACAGATTTTTGCTTGATGTGCTCTTAAAAATAGTTTTGTTCTGTTTTCTGTTCTCACAGCTTCTCGTGTTACCTCTTCTTCAGTCCTCCTGTGCGATTTCTAAGCGTTGGGGTAGCTGTCAGTCATGGACGGGGAGTAATTCTTTTACTCTTTCCTTACTGGCCAGAAGGAAAAATCTTTGACTGATGATCACACAGCTTCATGTCCTGCCAGTCACTTCACCACCTTTATCCCCCGCGTGCTGTTCTGGCACCCCCAGAGATCAGTTTTCAAATCCTCATTTCCGCTGTGGTAACTTAAAGATTATCTCAGACATCTTTGACCATATATCCTAACTTTGCCACTTAGATCGGCCTCTGAATAAGGTGGTTCTAAACTACGTAAGTAAAAGAGAAGTAAACATGACAGAAAAAAACCAAGGTGTCCAGTTAACAAAAAGAGACTGAAATGTATTCCACTTAATTAGCAACAACATATGCTTTCAGCAGTCATTCACTTATCAGTAGGTTTGTTTAATGAAATCTAGATTATTGTTTTAGTCAGTGTGAACGGTGAGGCACTCTGCACACAGTTATCTGGTTGGTCCTAAAAGAGCCTCAAATGGCAGGTGAGTATTTTACAAGTATTCTTTATAGTTACTGAGATACTACCATACAATCATTAATGAATCAGAGCAAAACTATTTCCATCTGCATGGCAGTCAGCAAATCATTTTGAGAGGGTTTTCCTAGCATGGTTGTTTTGGACAGAGATGGTGCCGTTACTAGGGTGAGGGGTTTTGCACAGCTGGTGAATGTTTCTAGGGCTGTGTATGGGCGACGATCCATCACTCGTATTGCTTGATTGGCAGAGACAACTCTTTTTTACTGTGCTTGGAAAAAAACCAGGAGGGTTTGTAGTGGAAAAACCAAACTTTTGTTAAAAACCATTGAAATGAAAACCTGCCTGACTACATCCTTTCCTTTTCTTGATTACTGTAAACTAATAAAAATAACAGTGCACCTGCAAATTTTTCTCTCAAAGCCTTGACATCAGTATTGCCTGAGGAGGTGCTAACTGCTTTTTCTATACTTTTGCAATTGCAGAGTACTTAATTAATTATACATTAAAAACATGTCTATCGGACAATAAATATCTAATGTATATTTTTCAAAAAAGTGTTACGCGTGTGGAGTTGTTACTTCCCGTGTTTTCTTGTCAATTTTTTTTGGAAGAAGTGTCTTATTTATGAACCAAGCTTTGTCTCATGGGAATATGAGATCCATTAACCACGTATTAAGATTAGTACCTAGGTTGTTCAGAAGAAGGGGTGATGAGCTATTTTTAGATGTTAAGAAAAGCTAAGTTCATAATAGGCATGATAATAGACAGTCACTAATCAAAATCTGCAAAATGGGTTTCTAATGCATACTGTGGCACGTGTGTTCTGAGCTGATAAGGGCAGACTTGGGTTGTGCAGTACTTGAGACCTTAAATTAATCTCTTTGAACGTGCCAAACAAACATGGTTTGAAAATAGAGGCATGAAGTGTGCCTGGGTGGTTCTTGATGAAATAGTCCAAGAGCTACTGAGCCCATATTAAAGAAAGCTCTGGTATTCTTTGATTTCCAACAGATTAATGGCTTCTCCCAGTTTTTACTATCAACTGTTCAGTTCTTTTTCGACGAAGCATTTTGGGATATGTGCATGTTTGAGCACGAGAAGGTTATGCTGAACTTCTTTGGTATCATTCGTGGACTCTCCCTTAAAATTACCTGGTGTCTCTTCCATTTTTAATCATGTTTACATCAGTGTCTTTCCTGAAGGTGACACCTTTTGGATATGCAGAGAAAATTGTTACGGCAAAGAAAAAGTTTAATAAAAAGGAGCTTAAAGTCTTCTTTGAACACTTTGTCTTGAGGTTCTGTTGCATATTATATGTAATTGTTGTTGCTGCAGAAAAATTTTGAACTGCCTAATTTAGGAATAACAGAATTTTATAGAGCAAGATTATTACCACAACTCTGTGTTATGTGTCTGTATGTTTATACAATAAACTCATCCTGTAATTAAAATGTCTTTTGTTAAAAAAAAAAAAATCATTTTTAAACAATCTAGATTCTTAGTGGTATTTTGATTAATTTCAGCAAAGGTTAAGCAGGAAATGTTTGAAGTATTGAACTTCAGTTTCTTCATCCTGAATTTGGTCCTTCATGATCCCTACCCTGTGGACACTGGAATAACTTAAAAGACTCGTTTAAACCACAACAGTAGGAATTGTCCCTTAGGCCAGAACTAGTTTGTTAAATGAGTAAGTGCTAGAGGATATTGCCAGGCACTTGAGCCAAATTGGCCATACTGTTAGACTGTCAAGTGTTCCCTGATTTGTTTTTGACCTGGCCAACTTTCACTCTCCCAAGCATGACAGTATTTCACTGAAATGTAAATTCTATTAGATTTCAATTCAGCAAATACTGAAAGACTTCTTGTGTTTGCATTCTGTGCAAATTCCATAAAACCGAATAGTTTTTATCAGATTAAATGCCTTCTGTGACAAGGCTTTATCTTCTAATCTCAGTTTACATGAAAAATGAAACTGCTTCTTCAGTGTAAAAAAAGGAAATGAACGCTTTCCGACAATTTATGAAATTCTTTCTAATACCTCTTCCGTTATGTGAAAATTCAGCATTGATAAATAGTTTTTCCAATATTTATATATCACTGCTAACTTATTTTTAGGAGGCCTATTTAAAGCAGCACGTTTCAAAATTAGGTTGATTTCTACAGTTTCTACTTCTGTGTGTGTATATGTGTGCATATATGCTTTTTTACAGCAGAGAATTGTATGGATTAAAATGATGGACAATACGTCAGTAGGGCTAATGCTGTAAAATGCTTTGCACTTCATAGGATAAATAGGTCTGGGAATTTCATTGTGCAAACTGATTCCTTATAGCTGTGGATCATCATAATCTTGAAAATTTTCTGTAGATGCCCTCCTAATACAACTAACATCTGAGGACTGAACATGCAAAGAGCAGTAGAACACTGGAAGTAGGTTTTAAGAAAAATATTATGTATGTTATATATTATATGTAATGTTATATATATGTTATTGTATACTTGTCTATATTATCATTTCAAGGATATTGTAAACTATACCTTTTGGCATGAGGTCCTCTTTAAAGCCATGGAAGTCTGCAGGTCAGTTTAGTTTGGGAAACAGGATTCGCTCTTAAGAGTGCTGCTCCAAACCCTTGTGTTAAAGAAGGGGTAGAATGAAAAGGATTAATTTATACAGTAGTGGATCACAGGGTTTAGGCACATGACATCATTTACAGGGTAATGACAAATTTTTTTCTAGTCAATAGAAAGTTCAGTTATACTTCACTTCAAACTGTTTGGAGGTCTGAAAACTACAAATAAGTAAGCCGGCAATCATTCAGTTGCCGAATTTGTTATCTAGTCAGAGGAGAGTGAACGGAACTCTCCATAAGGAATAGACAGCATAGAAATCAAAAGGTCACATAGATCGTATCTTAATTCGAGAGCATCCTTATGATATCAGGATTGATGAGAGTTTAATTAAGAAACGCTTTGTCAGCCTAATAGTATTCCTAGAGTACTGCCTTCGGTGCATTGGGATTTCTAGGATGATTTTTGCGGTGCTTCTGTAGCAGTATCAGTATTGGAGCCACTTAATTTCTAATTGTATAAAATGCGGCAGATAGCACTGCTGTGCTGAAGGACAGCCAATACTTTGCAAACAGCACACCCAGACTCTCGTTCTGCCAGGACTCACTGCGGAGGACTAGTTGGGGGATAGGCAAAGGTTACTCCTCGGTGTTCTCCTACCCCCGCAGCAGCTTTGTAAGGTACGATGGATTTCACCGGTGGCGATTCCCCAGAGGCCACTGAGGCAGTGGAGAGCAGGTGTAGAACAAACCAGATTGCGCTGTGTAAATCTGCAACACTGCTTCATGGCATCGTGCCAGGACTGATTAGTAGTAACCGGCTGGTGTTCGGAGATAGCACAGGATTAAGTGTAGCGTTGGGCTCAACAGGAAGATGAAATGTTGGCAAGAAGAGCGCATGAACAGCTACTGTTCTTTTAAAAAGGGTCTCAGTGTGTTATTGCAGGAGTCCTCTTGTTTTCACGATCTCCTGTGAAAGATCTTTGCTTAACGTGAATTCATTTTAATGGCCATGAATCGATGAATGTCTGTTTGATGTACATTTATATGATGAAACTTTATCGTGTAATGCCATATTAACATAATCATTGGTATTACAGGAAAGGGATTCCTTCACAAATTGTTTGCCTTTATATTGTCTGCTATCTGCTTAACAGGCTTTTCAAGAATATTCAAAAAGTTATTGAAGATATTCCTTCATACAAAGAAGGAAAGGTTTAATGAAATAGCATTACTGAATGGCAAGACCAGCTGTTCTGGACAGTTTTCACAGGAAGGACGTGATGCTTTGAGGCATCGAGCTTCTGCAGCATCTTTTAACTTTGCTGGGTTTGAGGGCATTAAACACGTTGCTGGAAGAGAGATAATTTTGTTTTGATTTTTTTTTTTTAATCAAAAATAAGCTGATAGTGTACACTGTGATGTTAGTTGCCTTCTGTCAATTGACTAGTCTAGTTATTTCAGATATTAGCGACCCTTTCTCTGCCCTACGTTTTAATCGTTTCATTCTCCAACTCTTTACTTGAAACCATGCAGAGGAAATGGTCTTACAGAAACGGCTTAGTACTTCGGCATAACCATCTGCAAGAGCACAGATGGCTCTGAACATGCATCGCTAAAACTGATTGCTACCTTTCTCTCAAACCTCTTTCTATTCAGAAAAAAAGATTTTCTTCTCAGAAAAAGCTGGTTCAATGAAACCACTTTTTTCCTCTTAAAGTTGTATCAAGGTTGTTCTAGATTGCCTTTCAAACAGTGCACTGATGGGCAGACATTTGGAGCTGCAAAAGCTCAGAAGTCAAAGAATGGCAAAAGGTCAAGAAATACCCACGTTGGCAACTTCCCCTGTAAGCTGTCCTTGACTTAGTTTCCTTGGGAGCCAGTTTCTTTTACCATGCTCTGAATGAAGCTAATTGTCAGAAATAGTTTTGAGATACAGGAATTTGTTGAGGACTAGAGATTTGTGCAGGATGTACCAAACGTGGAAATCAAAGCCAAATATTTTTTCTCACAGAACCTGCCTAGGTTAGAAGATGTGGAACTGAAAGACAGAAGTCAAAGTGGAAGAAAAACAAAAAAAACCCAGACCAAAACAAAAAGCTCTCCTTTTGTAGTAACAACAAAACTGTGACTGCCAAGAGGGGAGAACAGAACTGGGAGGTTTCTTTGTTATTTTCCCAGCCAGGTCTTTAAGGGCGGAAAATTTGTCTACATTCATTATCTTTCAGCTTGTACTCCACTCAATTTTTTTTTTTTTTTAATTTTTATTTTTTATTTACTAATTTCAACTACATCTTAAAGGAGGCAGAGAATTTAAAGACAGCTAACTTCTTGCAAGTTCTGTGGACAGTGGAGATGGGATGGAGACCCCATTCAGAGAACACGTGCAAGTTCTTTCCATAACGAGGGCCACGGTTAGGGGCTGCGGCTGTTACAGTGCAGACTGCAGGGAACCAGTGTACAATGGCATCAGAAATCCAATGTTATTCTTCATCAGCTTTGTGAAACAACCTTCTCTGAAGTACCAAGATTAAACTAAAATTATAACTATGCCAATTAGATCTGACTCATAAGAATCATCCCATGGCTTCAATGAGAAAAGATAAATTCTGAAGTTAAAAATGTAGTTATTTCTTTATATTGAGTCCAAGCTCTGACTACAAAGCATAAAACACCTTCGCATTGGTACTGTTAAGAGAAAAAGTTCTTGAGCCTGAGTAACTGAGGGGTTTTACAGCAATATGTATTAGAATGTTCTATTCTATTTCAGTTGGAAGGGACCTACGACGGTCATCTAGTCCAACTGCCTGGCCGCTTCATGGTTGACCAAAAGTTAAAGCATGTCATCAAGGGCATTTTCCAAATGCCTCTTAAACACTGCCAGGCTTGGGGCATCGACCGCCTCTCTAGGAAGCCTGTTCCAGTGTCTGACCACCCTCTTGGTAAAGAAATGCTTCTTCATGTCCAGTCTGAACCTCCCCCGACGCAGCGTTGAACCATTCCCATGTTCCTGTCCCTGGATCCCAGGGAGAAGAGCTCAGCACCTCCCTCTCCACGTCCCCCCTCAGGAAGCTGCGGAGAGCCATGAGATCACCCCTCAGCCTGCTTCTCTCCAAACTAGACAAGCCCAAAGTCCTCAGCCGCTCCTCGTAGGACATGCCTTCCAGCCCTGTCACCAGCTTTTTTGCCCTCCTCTGGATGCATTCGCGTACCTTCACGTCCTTCTGAAATGGTGTCGCCCAGAACCGCACGCAGCACTCGAGGTGAGGCCGCACCGGCGCTGAATGCAGCGGGATCAGCCCCTCTTTTGACCGGCTGGCCGTGCTGTGGTTGATGCCCCCCGGGATGGGGTTTGCCCTCTCGGCTGCCAGGTCACACCGCCGGCTCGTGTTGAGCTGCTGCCGAGCAGCCCCCCCCGGCCCCTTTCTGCAGGGCTGATCTCCAGCCCCTCCTCTCCCCACTTATACTTCTGCCCGGCGTTACTCCGTCCCAGGTGCGGAATCCGGCATTTGCTCTTGTTAAATCTCATCCCGTTAATCATTGCCTAATGCCCCCATCTGTCTAGATCCCTCTGCAAGGCCTCCAGTCCCTCAGGAGAGTCAACGGCACCTCCCAGTCGGGTCTCATCAGCAAACTGGCTAATGGTGCGTTCGATAATGGCTAAAAAGTCGTTCTCTTGTACTTTTTTAAAAAATTGAAAAATCTGCTTCTAATTGATTTTATAGTTGCATTTTAAACATACTGAACCATTCACGGCAGTGCATTACTAGTGTCTGAGAACACGGAACAAAACTGTAGTTGAAATATCTTTATTTTAAAATTTAAGCTATGACATCTTTTAACGAGTACTGGTTGAAACATCTCTTTCTTGGAAGAGGAGAAGGTATGTTAATAAAAAGCGTCAGATATTTCATTTAAATTCATGAAATCATAAAATAATGTGAAATAATAAAAAATATAAACCTGAAACAAACCAAATCTCAAATAATTTTTCAAATAAAGAAAACTTTTAAAATCTCTGAAGAGTTGGTTATAAACCTACTTCATATTTAATAATTTTCACTATTTTTTCTGCTTTGATCAGAAGTGAAAAAAATAATATTGGAATTTCTCATACAGCAGAAGTTACTCGTTTTGAATGGTTCTATTTTCCACTTCTTTTGGAGGAAAAAGGAAAAAAGGTAGAAAGGCTTACAATTGAAACAAAAACTTAATCTCCAAAAGTGGTGTAGAATGCAGTTAATAAGCAACAAGAAAAAACCTTTGTAGATATTTTGATTTTTAAAACATTTTTATGTTAAGCCTTCTGAATGGCTTTTTGGTAGGTGTTGTTTCTATTTCCATGTGGGCAGATGTCTTCCTACTTCCAGTTTAACATGTTTTCTGTAAGTGTCACGAGACCCCTATCAGAAGAGAAAGCAGACATTTATAATCATTCGCTTGGTCATGACAGTCATGCTCTTTAAGGAGTGCAGTACAGGTAACCGGGTTCTTAGCGGGATATGTGCTGCTGGAAGTAGAGATGGTGTATTTTTTAAGCCTATGGTATCGTAGCTGTAAACCTCTATGCTTCCTCACTAAGACTGTTTACTGAAAATAAATTTTTCTTCCTCAAAATTGTTGTTCCTAATGTTGTCTGATATCCTCACAGTGTGTTTGCTTTATGTTGAAGTGCCTTCATCTCAATAATTATGTTGTTTCACTGAAGTAAGAAGTATTTGTTAAACAAAATGTTTGATGCTCTGAACTGGGGAGAGGTCAATATGGTGAATGTGAGATAAATGTTAAAGAATCTGACTAACGCTACAGTTGATGCAGCAGTGATTGCTGTTAATTAATTTTTTCTTAATATTTTCTGTTACACAGCATAACTTTCCAAAACCTATACCATCTGGCTGAAAAAAAATCCCCATTTAGCTATGGTGGAAAGGTGGTATTTTGTCTTTGAAATAACTCTTAATTTAACACTCAGTACTGCAAAGTAATCAACTCCCTTCAATAGGGATGTAAGGCAGCTTTGATTTCAGTGTCAGGAAGGGTTTATAAGGTGTTCAGTGTCCCCGTGTTAAAAAAAAAAGGCAGATTTAGTCTTCTACACTTTTTGGCATGAAAGGAACACGTTTGCTCTGGGATGCTTGGGAAAATTAAGTGCCGTGAATTTTACTGTCCTAATGAGTACTATATTTATTTGGTTCAGAAATTAATTCAAATTAGGACCGCATCAATTCTGAATAAACTGCATTTAGCTCTTGTTTGGATGCATTCAACTGCTCCGCTTCATAATTTGTTTTAAATACCTTTTTTCATACCACCGTGTAAACAAAGGCTCGCATTTCCAGCTAGCGCCTTCTTCCGCAGGGGCACCTCGCAGCTGTTGTACTGGTTTTTCTCTGCCGTTTGAAATGGAGAGAAGAGGTGGTTGTAGCACCTGATCCCGAGTGCTGAGATGCCCCCGAAGTGGCTGGCTCAGGTGGATAGCGACGGCCGCGGTCCCGTGGTTGAAATCGGGAGCAAACCGCACTACCTACACCAGCTTTGTGGGCGCCGGGTTTAGCCGTCCACCTGCAGTCTGCTGGCAGTATGCTTCGCAGCTGCTGTTCCCAGTGTCTTCCGTCTGTGGTGTTGGCCTTCCCGTTTAGCTCTGCTTTCCACAACTGCCTGTTGTGGGTTTGTAACAGCAAAGGCCATAACCTCCGTCGCCGCGGTACGCCCCGCAGGTGTTCTAACGCGGCCAACATTTCGCCGTGTTCCCTTGGAAGTCCGGAGCAAAGTAAAGCTCTTGCAAAGTTCCCTGCCTAAGTGATTTGTACAACACAAAATGTGTAGTGAAACACTCAATATTGGCATGGGACGCTCCCATCTCTTCCAGTTACTTTCTTCCTTAACCCTTGACCTGGCTGTAGGCCGTGACAAGAAACTTCGTCTCCCATTCTGTGGCTTCTAAGCTTCCTCATTAGCATCTTGGGAGCGCCTATGCCCAGCACATCCCGGAAGACAAAATATGCTCCTTTTATCCCCAATTTGCCCGAATTATCTAAATATTTCTAATAGGTTCATTCAAATATTTATACTAGGTTAAATATGTTTCTATGATGCATCGTTCAAACACTGCAAAATACTACTTCATACTTTTTTTTCCAAAATACGTGAATTAACATTCACTTGATCCATCGAATTCTTGGTCTTTGCCTTTATTTGTGTGTTGTACTGAATTGCATGGTTTACATTTCACATAATGCCTGTTTTTAACGAGATAGGGTGCTTTATTCCCGAGGTGTTGCACAATGCGGTTTGACAGAACTCCTTAGGCTTGATGATGCACTCCAAATTGTTTTCTCAACACAGTTGAACGTGTTGTTACTGTGGTTGACTTAGCTGGGTAGAAAGGGGAAAGTCATCTTTTGTTCTTCTTCCTTCGAAACACTTTCAGTACCTTGATTTGGACTGTTACACTGCCTGTCTTACAGTTTTTAAAAAGTGCTTTAGGACAAGGAGTGAGTTCACGCCTTCTCTCTCATGAGGGTAGAATAGTAATCGATAATCTTGTCTCAGCCTTACAGGGAAAGAGATTTAAGGGATTAATACTTATGAATAATACTCTAAAAACTGAATGACTTTGTATGTAGGAAATTCGATTTTAATGCAAACATTTCACAGGATTTTAAAAGTCTTACAACATTAATCTAATCATGATGAAACTTTAGTACAGCAGAGACAATAACTGTTCTGCTCTTGGATTTCAGCTGTAAGCAATGTGCACGTGGCTGCATCTACTCCCGCAAACGAAGCAGTGCCGATGCCTCTTAGGCTCTGTGGCCAGCTGTTACGGTCTAGCCACGTCCGTCGCATTAAATCTCAGATCCTCTGTAAAAAGATGACGTCATAAAAAAATGCAGCTTGGAAATAATTTCTGGCCCGTTTAATTCCCAAGGGCTGCTTGGAGACTGTGTGGGAGAGGGCTCGCTGGCTGGTGCACGGCCTTGCCTGCACAGCTGTAGCGATGTTGGCCGTGCCAGTGCCCAACTACAGCGCCGAGTTTGTCTCCTGACACTGTGTACGTGCATTATGCAGCCTGCGCACCCTCCGCTGCTGAGCGGTTTAATAATTTCAGCAGTGTAGCCAAGGCAGAAGGAGGAGATGCCTGCCTGCGGAACCGAGAGCGGTGCTCTGCCCGCTTGCTCCAGTGTGGAGAAATGTAAACTCGGGTTTTGCCAATCTGCACAGACGCGTAATCCACATCACAATATGGTCATTACGTTGCAATTGTTTTGAATGAGATGAGCCGGAACTCATCAGCACGAATCTTTGAAACATAGAAAACAGTCCTGTGTTGCATATGATATACTGTATAATGTATATTTTAGACAGCTTAACGTTGAAATTCTCCAGTTTACGGTTCTTACACAATTACTTTTGGGACACTGCTCCCCAGCGCAATATAGCTCACTAACTGTTGGCAATTTTTAGCTGCCTTGTATACATCTATATGAGCTAGTTTGGATTGTGCAAAAATGGAATTAATGAAATTAAACAGAAATTGACTGTTTGGCAAGGCTAGAACAGTCTTTATTCCTGAAGTTTGTCCTAAACAAACAGCGTTCTACTTTAATGTGTAGTGGGTTTTATTTTTAATGGGATAATGGGATTGAAATTGCAGTTGCAACTAAAAGGAAACTGATCTGATTAGCTGTGTAGAGTCTCTTTAACCCAGTAAGGATTCATAGCAATTAGCTAAACGTGTTAGAATTGCTAATGATACAGGCTAAGACAAAGAGTCAAGGACAAAACTGCTTCCCTTAAAAGGGGGAAGATGCCCAAGATGATTTTAACTGGTACATTTTTTTTCTGGCTTGCATTTTCAAAAAGTACGGGGAAATCTCAGTTATAAGGAACCATTTTGTATAGAACGGGAAGATATTTATAGCTCCTAATAAATTATTGTTTGTGCTTAGTGCTTGATTTACAGTATTTGTTTTCAGATACACTGTACTAAATTTTGCTCGGAGACATTGGCACATTGATTACCTCTGATTTCAGGTCAATGGGGACTGTGCTCTGCTTATAAAGAAATGAGAGATTACAGTAAAAGATTTTTGATGGAGTTCATTTAAGATACACAGACTTATTTGTATACATACAGGTCTACTGACAATGGCGTTTAAAAAATTCCTTTTAGTATAAAACAAAAAATATTGATTAGCTCTGAAAGCTGTCATTTAGCAGTTTACATAAGAGCACTTTAAAACCATTTACATGAAAATAAGGAGAAGCTTGAGTACATTGAATGTTCCATTAATTTTCTTTAATGACATATATTTTTCTCCAAAGTATACAGTAGACTCGGATTGTGCAAATTAAGAGTAATTGTGATAGTGAAAGGATATTTTTGTCATGTTTCCTTAAGACTTACCATAAATCCCGTGCTTTCTTTTTGACTCATTGCTCATCTTCTCCATATCTTACAATTTTATATAAACCCTTTTCATTGCTTTTATGTTAATAATAGCCAGTTCTTCATCACATTTTAACTACCTCTCAGAAATAATTATTAAGGAGTTTGCCAGCTACCTCACGCCTACGGCTTATAATTGCTCAAAACCTTATAAAGATAAATATTAAAACCCATATATTCTACAGATAAACCTTAATCTCTACATTCAATATCAAACACATTTTCACACTGCCATGGTGAATTCTGTCATATCGTGAATAAATCTGATGCTTTCAATGGCAAATTAAAAATAAGGAATTTTAATTCATGTGACTAATTGAAAGGGCTGTTTCACAAATATATTTATTTTGGTTTAGCTGTTAATTCTTTGTCTACATGGCTTTCTTTGAAAATCATATTTACAAGAGATGAATAATAACTTTTTTTTTTAGATTAGTTCTTGTGAAGTATACATCAGTTATTCATTGGTTTTTAGTAAATCAAGAAGGAAGAACAGGGAGAACGCCATCCTGCACACTCCTTGTTTTTTCCATCTGAAGCAGACCAGTATGAGTGTGAGAGTTGTGTAAGAATCTGAGTGTTGAGCGATAATTCTGTGACAGGGTTACATCCATATTAGTTACATTACATCCATTTATTATTCATAAAAATATGATCATTCCTGAAAAAATAGGGAAGAAGGATTAGGGCTTCAGACTAGTTTTATATGTCGCAGTCTGAAGAAGTGCAAGGAATTCATTTATTCATCATATTCTACCTGCATGAAATAAAAAATACACATTGGCAGCTCCCACTGAATAGTGGAAGGAAACACGTTGCCGCAGATGGCTGTAATCCATTTCCAGGGCTAGTAATTTATTTAAATGAAGAATATAGTTTATTTAATTGCCATTACTGTTGTAAATTGCTGTCTTGTTCTCTGAACAAAGTCGATAAACTCCAGAGGACTGTCTAAAATTGTATCTTGGATCAAAGCGGAATGCATATATGTATTTTTACCATATCTGTTTAAGACAATTATGTTTGGACTAAAATAGAAGAACTCTGTATATATGCCTAAAGTATGAAAGGAGGATATTTGTATCACATCTCAAAGTAAAATGTTGCATAAAAACAATTACTTCAGCAATACAGTACAACATGAACTAAATGGTTTTGCTTTCTTTGTTTCTAATGATTTTTGCATGGTAACGTTTTGGTGATCATACACTTGATGAAAAGAGAATGCGACCTAAGTAAAAAGTGGGCAATACTTGCTTCACTGTGACACAGTGGTTATCTCTCACTGTTGCAGGCTCTTGCAAATGACATTGTAAGCCAGTCACTGCGTGCCGTGACTTGAGTGCCTTATAACGAGAACATCACTCTGCTGTGGTTTAGCTCTGCCAGCAGTGACCAACACTGGACACCTACAAACGAATGTGCGTGCAGTCAAACCGTGCAGAGAAACGTCTCCTAAATACTATCCCAAATCCTGAGCTCAGGGTAGTTTCTTCTGATGAATCTGTCAGTCACTTTTAAAACTCAAATTTGGAGGAATTGTCTGCAGAAAGTTTTCTTTTGCTAGTTGTGAGACTGCTGCTTGCTAGGATCTTCTGCTGTCCCCCAGCTCCTGACCTGGCGAAGGCTCTGGAGGTCATGTCCAATTGACCTTTTTCATGTTCCTCCTGAGTTTAGGGATCTGCTGTGCTTCTCAGCTACCAAAATGAAGAATCACAGCTCAGAAAATTTTTCTTGCACTACTTTCCTCTCAACCACCTGTCACAGTTTCCTCCATTATGAACCCAGATGGAGAAAAAAAACATTTTATTTTTGTGTTCTGACCTCAGCTTTCTTGAATACTCCGTTTATAGCCTGAACAGCTGTTAGCCCTACCAGCTTGCTCCCTCTGGCTTTCAAATCTTTGAAAATGATTTTATTTTCATTTTTCATACATTCTCCAAGTTGTTCCTCAAACTTTTTCTCTTAACTGTTTTGTGCAGATTTGGGGTTTGTTTTCGGTTAGTTTTTTAGGCTGGTAGTTTATGGTCATTTTTGTTTTCTTTATTTGAATACAACTTCAGATTTTTAAAAGACCTTTTTCTTGCTTCTAATATATGAGTTAAGTATTATTCCATATCCTGCGCATGTAATCTCTTTGATTTTTAGGCATATCCACAGCTGGATCCTTGCTACTTCAAATGAGGTCTTTTCCTGCCTATCTTAGATGTGTCCTCAGTTCCAGGGGAATCTCAGTTCTACCTCCGAACACCATTATTTCAGCCTGTGGCTGCAGCTTTGCTTCGGCACATCCCCTTCTCTCTGAGTCTGCACGTGGTCTAAGGAGAATGTTGCAGAGTGCTGCTGTGCAGGTCGCAGCCTTCAGCTCCCAAACGACTTACGTTTGGCCTCCAGAAGTTCTCTCCAGCATTCCTCAGTTTTTGTTTTGTATCAGGACTGCAAATAGCTGCCACTAGTATGTCTCCGGAGTCTGTGCAGACTTCTTGGAAGGTCCACAGGATGCACGTTCTCTTCAGAGCCGCTAGTACAGGCCTCTGTCCATGGCATGTGGCATGGTTCAACCCTGGCCAGCAACGAAGCACCACGCAGCCGCTCGCTCGCTTCCCCCCCAGCCACTGGGATGGGGGAGAGAATCGGAAGGAAAAAGGTAGAACTCGTGGGTTGAGATAAGAACAGTTTAATAGAACAGACAGGAAGAAACTAATAATGATAATAATAATAAAATGACAATAATAATTAATAATAAAAGGATTGGAATATACAAAACAAGCGATGCACAATGCAATTGCTCACCACTTGCCGACCGATGCCCAGTTAGTTCCTGAGCAGCAATCCACCCCCCAGGCCAACTTCCCCCAGTTTATATACTGGACATGACGTCACACGGTATGGAATACCCCGTTGGCCAGCTGGGGTCAGCTGCCCTGGCTGTGTCCCCTCCCAACTCCTTGTGCCCCTCCAGCCTTCCTGCTGGCTGGGCATCAGAAGCTGAGGAATCCTTGACTTGGTCTAAACCCTACTGAGCAACACCTGAAACCATCAGTGTGTTATCAGCATTCTTCTCTACTGAACCCAAACCACAGCACTGTACCAGCTACTGGGAAGACAATGAACTCTCGCCCAGCTGAAACCGGGACAGCACGGTGGCAGGGACCTGGCATGTTGTGACTTCACGCGTTCCACCTCGCCTGTCTTGAGAACATGAAAGAACTAAGTCGGCTGGGGCTAGCAGTTTCCCTGTACAACTTGTCCTCTTTCCCACTGTAGTCTGCAGACTGACATGCAAGATAGCCTATTTCAGTTTTGGATTTTTTTTTTACACCCCCCCCCCACCCCCTTCCATCTTTTGGAAATAGGATTTTCATAGAACAATCCTTTTCCTAATTTATTACTGTGATTTTTCAGGTATTTTTCCTGTAATTTCATTTTTCTTCTCATAGTACTTTTTCTGTATGGATGTCCTAAATCAGAAACTGTTGAGTGATAAATACTCTCTGGTATTTCTTAGCGAATAGTAAAGTCCAAGGCTCACCAGGCTTGACTGCTGTGAAACTGGAATTCACCAGTTGAAAGCTGTTCAAGGACTTGGGCATTTGCGTTTGCTAGTACACTTGGAGTTTGTTTGGTTTGTATTTGCTAAAGATTAATGAGAACGCTACTTCCTATTATTCTAAGCATGGGGTGGACAAACCTAAGTACATCTAGAAATTTAGATGCTTGAAATGAAACTTAAGAGTTATGCACTGGGTTTTAAATTAAATAAGCTCTTCCTAAGGCAGTTTCAAATCTGAATCTAACAATGAAAACAAACAGTTTTAATTGTGATTTTGTGGATGGTGCTTAAATGTGAGAGTACATGTGTTAGGTGGTCAACATCATTGTATCGTGTTTTGAATGGAAAAGATGACATCAATCAGTAGTTGCCTGCTGATTTCATTGTTATTGCAGGTTGAAGTGCACTGGTCTGTCCTTATTTTGGTGCAGTATCATTTACAGACGTATTCAATTTTAAGGGGAATAGGATTGTTTTGTAAATAAAGTTGCAGTGGGAAAACATGCCCAGAAACTTACATGTGTGGAACAAATCCTTAGTTTTTTACCATTAAGAATGTTTGTTTCCTCTACTTTGCTATGATCTAAATGATATCAGACAGATACAGTGTTTATTAAATGAAGAACTTCAAAGGAGTTTGGAGATTTCCACAGAATATAATGCTCCACGTAGAGTTACGCTTACATTTATAGTTAATTTTGCTTATTGTTTCACATATTTTTTTGTCATAGCAGTTGTTGGTTTTCTTCAGTTCATTTCAGTGGCTACAGCATTTGCAGAGACAAATATAAGGGATCTGTCGGGGTGTAAGTGCTTGGGGGCTAGAAATAAAACACTTCATCACTTACTACTCCATGAAGGAACTTGAATGCAGTGATCTCCTAGAGGAACATGGAAGAGTGCTGTAAGGCGCACGTTCCCAGGCGGACTGGATGTTGCTGTACTGTCCATGCAGGATCTAGGCATTGAACACCTAGCATCAGACCCGGAATTTATGATTTTCGTTAATCTGTGCGAGATGCCAAAGTTCATACAGTTAATGAAATGAATGAGGCAGCTAAGCTGGAGCTGTACAGCAGCCTCCACTGAGTGACCGAGGCTCAAGGCACACGACAGCACGGAATGGACTGATGTGCTTGAAATTCTGCAGACGTAGACACCAGCCCCCAACGGGGTCAGATGCCAATGTGAAAGTGAGTTTCAAAGGCTGAACCATCTACCGAGACACCAAGGTAACCACTTCGGTGTAGCTAACAGTGTCACTTCAGCCCTTCAGGAGAGAACTCCTGGCTCCCTTAAGCAGCTGGAGCTGGGGACATACTGCCTCGAGAGTGTGAATGGAAAATACTCACTGCGCTTTTTTTGCATTGCTTGATACCTTTAATACATACTTTGCAAACACATTCATCCTTCTTGAAGACTGTAGATGTGCTGTAGCAGGGTAATTACAATGGAATAAATATTAGATAAACTAGGTAGTTATTAAATATACCTGAGGCATTTCTTAATCTTGTGTTAGAGGAGAATTCAATATCACTTCTATAATACTCTTTTAAGTGAGAATCAGATCTTAGCCTGGGGGGCGGGGGTAAGAAAAAACGTACAAGTGGAAAAAAATTAGCAGATCATTTAATATTTTATCAGGTAGGAGCATGCTAGCCACAGTTCTGTTCACGCTTGCTGCACCGCAATGGCAAGGCTTCCTTCCTGGATACCGTTCGATATTGCAGCCTGCGTTAGTCAAAGCCACTTGGGCTCTCCAGCTCATGCTTGCCAGCTCGTTTGTCACATACAGTATGTCTTGTTCTTTTGTCAAGGTGTTGCCCTGAAAGTACTTCTTTGTGTCGTACGTTAACTAAGCCTGAAACACAATTCTGTCGCTTGCAAAGGGATGCCATCAGCAAAGCAGTCTCAGTTTTTTAGATGCTTTTGACACTCAAACATTAAGAAACTCTTTAATTTCTAGTTTTGTGATGAGACTGAGTAGGTATTCTAAATTGCAGTTCGTGAGTACTATGGGCTGTCAACTCGTCAAATTATAAACACTGACAAATACTGATAATGGAAAAAAAGTATTGCATTCCTTGTATGCATTTTTAACACAGTGATTGATTCTTCACAGTTAGCAAGTCTGTTACATTTCTATCAAATTACAGAGTGATTACTCTCTCTCTATATATGTTAAGCTTGTTTTTACAATCAGCAGTGTTAAATGAAATGTAAATTCAGGGATCTGCTGCATTGGTTACTACTGTTGTGATTAGCCCTGTGGACTGTGGAGGAGGAGGCTCTGCAGACCCTCTGGTTTGCAAGCTGTGGAGCAAGCCAGGGCAGGTTCGGTTTGGTGAGTGGACAAGATCTTGATGTGCTCAGTACGTTTGCAGTGTAAACCAATAGAAAGCCTCCTGTGCCAGATACCGAGTTAGTGCTGGTTATTTTCCTTCCATAAGCTTGTCAGGGTGAGCAAAAAACCTAAGATCAAGTCTATTTGGTTAGTGTGCAGTCTGCTCTTGGAACAGAGTGCTGCAGTATGTGGCTTTTGAGAATAAGCTCATGAACAGCGGCAATATATCCAACAGTATTTACTGTGTGCTGCCTGAGTCTGTGTTCTGTCCTGCCACGTTTGATTGACTGGACAAGTAGAGGACGGTATCTGTTGTTGTAAATTTGTACAACTTTCACTTGAAACGTAGTTGAAATTTAAGTATGAATTGGACAGATGTCCTACCTGAACACCTTGGGAACAGAATTCAGCACCAGTTCGGGTCTCTGAATTAACACAGTATTGCTTAACTGTTTTCACCTTGTCAATGTAGTTTTGGAATGCTCTGCTCCTCTTGAAATATTTTATTGCATTACCACTTGAGATCAGCCAAGTCCTTATTAAAAAATCTTGACAGATACTTGGTTTTCCTCTCTAAGCATGGAAAAAGTAGAAGGTAATGAGCTCTAAGGAAGAAAGATTGTATTTTCTTGCATTTGTCCTTAGTGATAAGGACAAAAAAAAAAACCAACCCCCAAACAGTATAGAAACTGTAGGGGGGTGGGGGAAGAACCAGAATTTTGTAAAATGTTTTTGAGTGCTTTCACAGGCTGGTTTAGTTTCCATGTGAGTTTGCATATGTCAATCAATTTAAAGTAATGCTTTGCTTTGATTGTGAACGTGACTTGAGAATAAAATTAATGTCTGCATAGTGCTCAGTATATGTAAATCGATATATAAATGCTGCTGTAAGTATAATTACTTTAATAACGAATGGCAAAATCAAGTTGACTAACAGAGTTTTTAATTAGATTAACATAAACCATTTGTGCTTTAATACAATGCTGTCTACAAAATTAGATACTATATGCATGTATGTTAAATCAGTTCATTAGCATACTGGGTCCAAATGAACTGTTCTTATAATTTCCTTGACTGAAAAGAAATTTTAGTTTTATGCTACATTTTTCCTAGTCCAGTATCACTAACATACATGGGAAAGATACATTAGTTTTATGGTTGGGTATTCAACCCTAACTTGCCCTGGTTCTTGTTGACTTAGAAGTTAACTTTGCAAATATAGCATCTGGCAAAGAGAAATCTTGCACCTAATAGGAAATCATATTCAGCTCAGTAAGAGTAAGATGATGTGCTGGAAATCCCACTATATTATGACTCCTTCCAAACTCTTCAAGTTAGAAAAAGGTTGCTAGGTTGGTGCCAGCTAGCAAAGAGCAGATGGTATTTATTACTGTGACCAGTACATTATGTATCTGTGGGAGTAACAAGCCCAAAAAGCCAAATGTGGATTGTGCTTTTAAGTGTTGTAGTCTTAGTACCTATTTCCATACCTGTGTGTATGCTCAATATAAACTTATTTAATTGTGCACTTTGGAAAAAGGTTAGTGGTGCACTTCTGCAGTCTGAATTGTTAGCATTTGTAGAAATACCTTTTTAGTTAATGTCCTTCAAATGGCCCAGTCTTAGACACACAATTCCAAGAACTCCTTATTACTTACCTCTTATTTTATTTGTTTCTGAATAGTAAAAGTTGAGTATTTCAGGCTTGGCTAGGATGAATGTTAAAGGACGGGTGGGGCTTTTTGTCCTAAAGAGGCACCTAGCCCTTGATTCAATAAGATGTGACTTAAATACAAGGGCAAAATCATTGTTAGCTCAGCGTAGTCTGCGGTTTCTAAAAATACTGCTCTTCTCCAACAGCTTTCTATTAAGGAGCAGTCAGCCCTCAAAGAACTTCCCGACCCTTTGTAGACATGGGTTGGGATCAGTCATGACCTCTGACTGGCGACTAGTTTGCTAACAGCTCTAACCTCCCCAAGATGGGCAAAAAAGCCGGAGGGCCGTTCCTGTGTGCCCTCAGCCTCCCACACCGCCCCAGCTGGGCTGGTCAAATAGGGATGAGCCTGGGAAAAAGCAGTTTATTCCAAGTTGCAGAAGAAATGTAAGAAAGGCAAAAGGCAAAGATAAAATGTGACATTAGGATCCTCTTTCTCGTTCCTGAGTTGAAAAAGCAGGCTCCGGTGTGGTCCTCCTGTCAGCAGAGCCTGCTCGTGCCGCACGTACCATGAGTAATGCCCACTTCCATGACCGAGCCCTGTGATTTTAATGGCAGGAGTTCCTGCAATCACTCCCTGACCATCCAAAAAAGCAATAGTAGCCACATACATTCAACAAGGCCTGTTTGATTTTTTTAACGTACTTGACAGCTCTTCTGGGTCAAAATCATGTCTTCCTGCATGTCTGTGCAGTGCCTGGTACGATGAGTCTCTCTGGATATCTCTGCAGTTAAAATAATAAACCCCTTAAACTTGTTAATTGCAGATTTAATACAGATCCACAACTTTTATTTGGTTCCTTGGCTTTTCCTCAATTACCTCATGTCAGAGTTAAAAACGGAATGACACGCAAAAAAATGCTTGGGTGTCTGACAGATTAGTAGATTGTAATAAATTACACTGCTGATGCATGTATTAGAGAAATAGCTATTCACATTTTCCTGAGTTAAGAATTTTTAACTGAATAAAGATACATCAGACACCAAACTTTTTTTTTTTTAATCAGAAAATTTATTTTAATTTTAAGGCTCATTTAAATTGCTTTATTATAAATGCCACGACTTGTTACCAAATTCTGACAGAAAATTGCTAAAAATGAAAAGTGAGGGGATATTTTTGCTATCTCAATGTGGACTTGTATCTGGAAGATGTTTGTCTGGAGTCGCTGACCGTCTGCTTCATGGAGTTATGCCAAAAAAATATTTTCACTGTAGATTTAGATGTTTGCTACAAGCTAGTAAATAGCCAGGCAAATATTGCAGCATCTTCTTCAAGCACACAGTAAATATGAACTCCCAGCATATTTCATGATAAAAAAATGTGTAATAAAAAAAGTGTTTATTTCTTAGGTAAATCTTCTACTCACAGTAGTTTTAATGATTCTAACTTTGTTACTTGGATTTAATTTATTCTTGAGGTATTTCTGCTGATTTAAACCAGAAGTTAATTTGGCCTGGAGTTTTCAAGAAGCTGTATTTTCCCTTTGAGCGTTTAATTTTGAGTTCGTTTTTCTCCCCATGGCCTGGCATTGTGTGACTGTTCAAAGCATAACGAAGAGATGCGACCCAGTGAGCTCTGTAGCAAAGGGCAGCCGCCGCCTTTGCTTCTGGGAGCGCTGTGGTGAGGTTTCAGTGGTGCAGTACTTCAAGAAAGCATTAGCGGGTGTCCTTTGGAGTAGATCTCCAGAGCCCCTCTGGAGTACACTCGTTTTCTGCCTCTGCTGTTTGCTGTCTCCTGACACACTGTCTTGGGTTTGCGTGGCCAGGTTTTGGTAGCAGGGGGGCTACAGGGGCGGCTTCTGTGAGAAGCTGCTGGAAGCTTCTTCCCCCATGTCCGACAGAGCCAATGCCAGCCGGCTCCGAGATGGACCCGCTGCCGGCCAAGGCCGAGCCCATCAGCAACGGTGGCAGCGCCTCTGGGAGAACAGATTTAAGAAGGGGGAAAAAAGCCCTGGACAACAGAAACTGCAGCCGGAGAGAGGAGTGAGAAGATGCGAGAGCAACAGCCCTGCAGACCCCCAGGTGAGTGCAGAAGGAGGGGGAGGAGGTGCTCCAGGCGCCGGAGCAGAGATTCCCCTGCAGCCCCTGGGGAAGACCACGGTGAGGCAGGCTGTCCCCCTGCAGCCCAGGGAGGTCCACGCTGGAGCAGATATCCACCTGCAGCCCGGGGAGGACCCCACGCCGGAGCAGGGGGATGCCCGAAGGAGGCTGGGAGCCCGTGGGAAGCCCGCGCTGGAGCAGGCTCCTGGCAGGACCTGTGGCCCCGTGGAGAGAGGAGCCCAGGCTGGAGCAGGTTTTCTGGCAGGACTTGGGACCCCGCGGGGGACCCACGCTGGAGCAGTCTGTGCCTGAAGGACTGCAGCCCGGGGAAGGGACCCAAATTGGAGAAGTTGGTGAAGAACTGCAGACTGGGGGAAGGACCCACATTGGAGAAGTTGATGAAGGACTGTCTCCCTTGGCAGGGACCCCACGCCGGAGCAGGGGATGAGTGTGATGAGTCCTGCCCCTGAGGAGGATGAAGCGGCAGAGACGACACATGATGAACTGGCAGTAACCCCCATTCCCTGTTCCTCTGTGCCACTGCTGGGGGGGGGAGGGAGAGAAATTGTGAGTCCAGCTCCCGGAGTCAGCCCTGTCCTGCTGAGGAGGACAGTGACGGAGCAGCTTTGACGGGCATCTGCTGTCCAGCCAGGGTCAACCCACCACACATGCCTTGCTGAAGTAGGGCCCTGCAATGTTCAGTCCTACCAAACAGGTTTCTTGGAAGCTCTTCTCCAAAGATGGCAAACATCACATCACTGTAATAAAAAATAATTTTGCATCCTTATCTGGAACACTAGTTTCACTTTGGAAAAGCCAAAAAGTACTAGATGTTAAAGAGGTATTGGGGTAAGCAGCTACATACAGAGGGTTGATAACTTGAACTGTGCAGAATCTGCTGAGCTATAGCATAGTATAGCATAGCATAACATAGGATGGTTCCAGCTGGGCATCGTTACGCTTACAAAATGCTGAGAATAATAAAATTTGCCTTCACAATTGCCCACTAGTACCTTAACATGAAGACAACTCCCCTGTGTATATCAAAAGGTGAGTTACTCTTTAAAATAAACGCTATTCTAAAATAAATCAGAAGTCCTAGAATAGTACTAGAAGAAAACTAATTTATAAGCAGGTCTTAATCAGTACATTTTTATTCAGGAGTGAATAATATCTTTGTCTCCTCCCCTTTTCTTTAGCACGGGACTGAATGAAGGAGGATTTTTTTGTTTTCCCATGAATAAGGAAAGCTTTTGTGAAGTTACCTAGCTCTGCAAATGGAAAGACACTTTGTTCCTCCACAAAGGAGCTACTAATAGTAATGGTGAACAGAACATACTAAGAAATATCAAACCTATTTCAAGTTGCCAAGCCGTGCTATTTCTGTTTTGCTGGTTTTAGAAGAAACTAATTTATTCTCCCAGTTCAGGGCTTTGTGCTGCTTTATCTTACAGCTGGAAGCATTTGTCCCATTCCTTATTTACCTAGTTTTTGTTACTGTTCTGAACACTGATCCGTGTATGAAACAGAAACGGTCACTGGAACAAACACTTTTTCTGAATGGTGAGAATGTTCCTTGTTTCTACTTGTAAAACCCAATTAAAATAGTGTTCGTAAAATAAGAAATGTTACAGTTCTAGTAGGGATGTATTTGGGCTACATCAAACAGGGAAAAAATACTCCTAAATGTCAACATGCATTTTCTGTCAGTCACTGCACTTAGTTTGAGGCTTAAATGTTAATGCTGTAAACTGTACGTTGTTATACCAACGGTATGCTGTCCTGAGGTAGTCAAAATCCTTGCTAATAGTAAATGGAGTTTTTAATCTTGAAAGAACTGGTTAGCAGGTTAGAGCTTTAAGTTGCAACATAACAGTGAATTATATGATCCCTCGCTTAATTGGTGTTATGGGTTTGTGTGGAATGTATTCTTTTTGGTAGCGGGGGAGGGGGCCGCAGAGGTGGCTCCTGTGAGAAGCTGCTGGAAGCTCCCCCGGCTCCAAAGAGTCGGAGCCGCCTCTGGCCCAGGCCGATCCCATCAGTGATGGTGGCAGCGCCTCTGGGAGAACAGATTGAAGAAGGGGAACCGGCAGGGAGTAATGGGGTTGGAACGTGAGAGGAACCCCTCTGCAGATCCCGAGGTCAGTGCAGAAGGAGGGGGAGGAGGGGCGCCTGAGGAGGCTGATGGCCCTGCAGCCCGTGGGGAGACGGCAGGCTGTCCCCCCGCAGCCCAGGGAGGTGAACGGTGGAGCGGAGGCCCCCAAGATGGCGGTAACTCCATGGGAAAAGCCGCGCTGGAGCAGTGTGTGACTGGAGAGCAGCCCGCGGAAAGGACCCGCGCCAGGG